>JAUZND010005155.1:0-11340 GCA_034780555.1 Coelogynopora nodosa
CGGGGGGGGGGGGGGGTACGTACCCCCTGTACCCCCCCCCCCCTCTGGGTGCGCCACTGACATCTGTAAATATAAATACTGTTCCACCTTTTTCACTATTATGAAAGAAATAAATCAATACCTTGCATTAACTAATTCTAATGTATTATTACTGAAACTTAAATTAAAATTTGAATCCAATGTACTCGGAGCTGAAACTATAAAAGCGAAAACTGAAAACCAAAATTACAAGTTTTAAATTTAGAACACCTATGTAAATAATTATATAATCTAAATAACAGAACGCATTTGATATTAAGTAATTCAGGGCTCAAAAAAGTCACAAATATCCTAACTGTATCCTATGTACCTTATTATTGAAGTTCATTTTATAAATAAAACAAACTAATTTGTACGTATTTAACCAGTTTTAATAATTATTAATTTAAATTTAAAGTTGCATCCAAACTAATACTCACTAACTAAATTATTTAAATCTGAACCAACCAAACAGTTAAATAATTATAAATCAGCGAACTGGTTTGCTGTAATTAAATTTTAGATTAATGAATGACGACGAATATGCTGACCATTTCCCATCTAATTAATCAAAGTCATTAGTATATACCCACAATAACCATTACCTAACATATAATCATAAATAATAATTAATATATAATTATTTAAATTGATATTAAATTCAAAATATCCAGAAGAACCCTTTAAACTAAATCGATATCTGAAAACCGAAACTAAATTAATTAATATTAGACCAGTTAAACATTAGCTCGATTTACTACACTACGAACTCTCACACGCACTGTCTCCCCCATCCAAGCAGCCCCTCCAGAGAGCAAGCAGCGCAAGCAGCAGCGCAGAAGCGACTCCCTCTCTGCCCCCTCCCCTATCCCGGGGGGGGACAGCATGCACCCCCTCCTCCCACCGGAGGATACCACGGACGAGGACGACCAGGACGAGGAGTGCACCCTTCTCCGGCAGAAGACGAAACGGAAGCCGCGCGTGCTGTTCTCGCAGGCGCAGGTCTACGAGTTGGAGCGGAGGTTCCGCCAGCAACGCTACCTCTCCGCCCCGGAAAGGGAGCAACTGGCCGGAGTGCTCAAGATGAGTCCGCAGCAGGTGGGTGCGCGGCATGCTGACGTCATTGCCACCGTTGTAATCACTCCATATAATATATGTTATGAACAGAACAGGGCGCGTGTTTATACCTATATCGATCTTACTGGAAGTCACCTGTGCTGTTTATGTTTTGTGTATATCAAACAAAACTTATCATTTCTGTAATATATAAAAGGGATGAACAAATTTATGAGACGATATATCGACTAGATAAAAATAAATTTGTCACATTACGGCAACCATAGTGTGTTCAGTAATATTTTCTCGCCTATATTTACGGACATTTAATTTCAACGGCGCACATAAAATCTATAAAAAAACACGTATTATTTCAATAAGAAACTTTTTTTTTAAATTGTTGTCACTATATATGCCAAACATAGACTCTTGTTTAATATTCAGATTTAATATTTAGGTTTAAATCTGTTTGAATTCCTGTTTTGCCATAGAGGCAGATTTAATATTTTAGAATGAGAAATTGAATTGGGACAGTTTAAGTATAGCGTTATTATAGATTATTATACTATTATGTTAAATGTTTGATAAACTACCTTATAATATGATTTTATTTACTAAATCGATTAGGGCCTATACTAAATCGCCAAAATGTATAATTATAGATATTTTTAATATATTTTGATATTATTTAATCAATTTAAAAGTGAATGTAAATAAGTAATTATTTGTAATTTTAGAAATTTAACAAATGTAGAAAGCTTTACACCAATTCTGCAATTTATTAACTGATGTTCTATCTTCTCGTTGCTTATAATAGCACAAATATTTCATAAAAATTAAATATCCAAACATATTTTTTTAAATACGGGTTATATTTTTAAATGAACGACTGACTTCGAAATTATGATAAAATATATAAAAATGATACAAAAATAACTTTTTACACTTCCGTCACAATTAAAAAAAAAAACTAACAAATATGGCTAATACTGTATCTTCGTGTGTTTGGCAATCAATAACACGGAAATCAATAACTAAATATATAAAACCGCTGGAAAAAAAACTGTCCAAACATTTAAATAATCATATAGGTAAAATTTGGTACACGCATACCTTGTCTCCAAATAAATATATATATGGTTAAATATTTTGTAAATATATAATTTTCATTATCGATTTTTTGATGATGACGTCATAAAAGGCAACTTTTTATTGCTATTCTTAAATTTGCAAATTTTTAGCTTACCAAATCCAAATAAACAAAAACTAACTATATAGGAACAAACGAAAGGTTGGGTCTTCAATCTGTTTTTATAAACATGAGCAAAATCCGTCTAAAATGTTACCAACTTTTCAAGGTCAGCAATAAAAAAGTAAACAAATTTAATTTAATAAAATAACATTAGCTACAATAGTATTCAGCTACTTTTTTATGTCGATTTAAAAAATTAGATTTATTTTCCTCTCGATTTTCCTCAGCGGCATAAGACTGCTTCAATCAACGTATCTACAAAATTGCCTATTGCTTCTTCTTCTTTTAAGAATTTCATTTTTTAAATAAAAAAACATGTCGGTAAGACACTTTTAAATAATTAGAAAAAATAACATAAAAACCATAAAATTGGTACACATTTGGCAGTTGAGCATATTTTTTCAATGTTTCGCCCCATATGAGTTGAATAAAAATTATTTAATTGCAAGAACTCATTTATAATTATGAACTAAATCTTGCAATCTCATTTAATTTAGATGTAATGTATATAAGTAAAATAAATGTTTATTTTTCGATTTTACACATCAATTCAAAGATTTTCTTTGAAACGTAGTGCTCACTGATTTCAATCATTAGAAATATTTATTTTATGCCTGATTATTTATTATTAATTGATTTAAACTCTTGTATGATAATCATAACATAAATATAAGTACAATGTTATATATAGTATTGTATATATTGTGAATATATATATATACAGACAGATATAATACATATTAAGATTCCTTATAAATGACTATTTCTCAGATTTATCCGTTATAATGTATCATATCTTTTTATCACATGCTTTAATTGAGATGTATGTACATAAATACACACCACTTTGTTATTGTAAGCCAGCACAGATGCGATTTTATCCTCCTTATTCCGAGCTCATGTCTATACATATAATATATATATATATATACTACATGTCCGAAGTGTATTATGGACGTTCTACCATCGAACAACTGTTTCAGTCCATCAAGACTGATGCCGCATGATACATGTTTGTTTTTCGAAGAGTACAACTTTCCAGTGCGAAAGTGGAGGAGAACTGACTGATAATGTACATGTGCCGTACAAAGGGACTGTCAGAGGGAAATTAAAAATAGACTACTACAATATTCCGATCATACATCTCGGTGGTCAGTATACTGGCTATCATGTAAACATTTCCTGACAGCGCGCTGTACGCCTTGTGGAACATGTTAATTTCTGCAGAGTTCGGCCATTGCGCAATTGTCTCTGCAGGAGGCCTCTGTGTTTGACAGTTGTTAGCGGCCTGAGTTACAATACATTGGTTGAAGGTATAGCCGTGGATCGTGGTGGCCCGCCGGCGTTGCTCATTGGTTCAATATGGCACGTACCATCGCTTAGTACTGCGGTCAGATATGTAACAGTTAAGTGTTGACTGTATGTTGAAATGATTAGTCGCCAGTTTGTAAACCTGCAGTGGCGTAACTTAAATAGATCAAAGAGTGCAGTGTGTTTCGATTAATTAGTCTTTGTATGGGGATGTAGCGGAAGTTTATAAGAATAGGTATAACTATGTTACTTTCTATAATAAAGACTTTTTGAAATATGGAATATATTTTACAATTGGAATATAATAGTTTGGGAATATTTTTATCGTATATAATAATGTTTAACTAAGTACAATTTGGAATATTACATATTTAGCAATGGCAAAGTATAGGTACATATATACGTATATACTTTTATTACGACAATTCATATTTATGATTACGTTATCGAAAATGAAACTCATTAATTAATTATTATCTTACTGATTTCAAATACATTGTACTTATTCTTAGCAATTGTATGAATTTCATGCAACAATATAAATCCTGTTATGTTCTAAATCAATTTATTAATACGCTTTTAAAACATATCAAAACAATCAATAACATTCTTCAATAACAGATAACTATTTTTCCAATCTATATATGGAAAAATAGAGATTAGAACTACAATTTTAGAAAAGGTATAACAGAAAACAATTACAAAATTACCATTGTTTGCACAGATGAAATTGACAATTGTTGAAGATACTACAAAAATGAATATATAAACTTTTGGTGTTATTTGGTCACATATGACAATTCAGTGATGACTATTGCTTTTTTTAGAAATAGATTCAATGGTCACATTACTTTTTCTACTTCCTCGTTGAAGAGCTGTTGACATTTCTGAGAGTCCGCCTTTTTACGTTTGTAACGTTCCACGCTTAGCGGATTCTTGTGACCTGTCAAATTGCAAACATCTACCATTTTCAAGTAAAGCGGTTACATACGTTGCTCTTATAATGCGATGGTTTGTGTAGTAGCGACTTAAATTTAATCTGTGTGAAAGATTCGACATTGAAGTGTCAATATGTATTTTCCTTGAACTGACCTGAGAATTTGTATTTTGTTACCATTATAGCTTTTAACAACGTATTTGAATGATCAAATATGGGATCTGATGTGATGTTCACTTCCGGCTTGTTACTCAAAAGATACCTATATATATATGGATTGCTGCCCGAATACAAACAAGAGAAGCAGATGAATACAGCTTCTTCCAAATCAACAGTCTTTATAGGCTGCTGTAAAAGTAGCGCAAATAATTGTCCAGTATACTTTGGACGGCATTTTCAACAGATCCTCACAAAGGTTGTTTATAGAATGAAGAACGTTTCTATAAGACGTTCAATTGCTTTCTCCATTTGTTTGGTAGAAGATTTTGGAGTAACCTCTTTTTCCATGTCTGCATTCAGCTGTTTTGAAATCTCGACAGGTATGTCAATAGACTCTTCATTATTCAGATAAATATCTTTCAGTTGATCCTTTTGTGGCCAAATTTAACAAATCCGTATCCATTCCCGATATCATATTAACATTATACATTATAACATTATAGTATATTATGTACATTATTACAGTATAACATTGACTAAATTATTGGAACTCATATTGATGTCTTACTTCAGCATGAATAAATATATATAAAGAACAAAAACTGTAATCAATGTTAAAGAAAAATTCAATTATTAATGTGTTGTCGTATCTTTTAATATATATATAGCGCCCGATTTTTGACTACTGCATTGTTGCACGATTTTGAAGCTATATATATTTTAAGAAGAAAGTTTGGTACAATAGCAATATCCATCGATAATTCGAGCATCAATGCATATTTTAATAATTTTAAAAAATGCATTGGTGCCCCAATTATCTATGAATATTGCTATACATTGCATTGCAAATTTTCGTCAATAGAAAATCGTTTTATTTTAATAAATTTAATGTAAATTGGTAACAAAATATGTAGTATAAATGTTAAATATTTGTTATTAAATTGATTAAGAGTTAATATGTATATATAATCATGCAATTGCAACATGCGTAAGTTGTCTATAGGCCTATATAAAATAAAATTTATTTCCTACATATCTAAAACTCTTTTACTACACATACTATTTTAATGTAGTCAGTTTTAAATATATTTTTTTGCAAAGCTTTCAGATAACAAATTAGTAGTATGGAACTGCATACAAATCAATATAAGAGTGAAATCTCTATATTGTATTAAATACTCTATATATGTATATCGCTATATATATATCGATAAAACGTTATTGAATAAATTCGCAAAATGATGTTTAACGCTGTTGAATGCAGTTTTCTGCTATTGGATAAGATTGGAGTATGTATTACAATAATATCGTAAATTTGTCGGTTTAATTTGCCTGCCTATATATATATGATTTTCAAGCCTGTTTTGCAGTGTCTTAATTATAATATATATATACGACCTTTCGTAAATTCCATTAAGAATTTTTGCACACATTTCTATTAATATCTGTTGTTGTCGTTTGATTGTAACTCACAGATTTCGTTGCGGGCGGAATTTGAGGAATTCGGTCCTGATTGTTTTACTTTTACGTTCGGTTAATAAATTTATTCTAATTTTAATATTTTATTATTTGGTGACCGGTTCATTAATTTTGGGGAATTTCTGTTTTCTTCATTGATTCATTCCTTAAATTGAATGAATTTTCATTTTTTTATGAAAATCAAATGTATATTTAAACAAATTATAAATAGAAATGTTGAATCCTGTTGCGCATATAATATATAATAAATAATAATATAATATAATAAATAATATATATAATATATATATGGTTCCATAGAAAAATTCACTAACTTAAATTTCCTTCCCGCAAAATGTCCCCCTGATAAAAAGTACCCCAGAAAATTATTATTTCAGTATACTTGATTGCACGATTATCAAGATAAATCAAGTTGCTCCATTATTTCCATTATTTTTTCATTATTTCCATTGTTATATTATAAGATTACTTATATAATTTAGGTTTTCACTAAAATCTGGAGGAATAAATAACTACAGTTTTCAAGGTCGGTATTAAAACAAGTAACAAAGATAAACAAACAATTTTAATTTATTTAATGTAATAATTACTTAAAATGAGTTATCATTCATTTATTTGTATATTTCCGAATTAATTTACATGTACATATACGTATTTTGACAATTTTTATCGACATTCTAAAATCTATTTTATTTATTTTAGATACTTGTGCATTGGACTACCTTGAAAAATAGGTTAAATTTCCTTCAGATTTGTCCTCCGGATTTAAGATAAAAACCTATAATTTACGGAATATCGTGTTAAAAACTTATTAATGTGAATAAATAGTCAGTTTATAGAAAACGTAATTTAGATGGAATAAATTGTTAAACTACCTATATATTTTTATACCTAATGTCCGTTATTTATAGCTATCACTATACATTAAGAATAACTACCTATATGTTTGAATTTGTTGTTATCAGTATCCGCTTTAATTTAGATTTTTTAAAATATTATATTTGATAAGAAAGCGGAATATATAATGAAAATCTGTTTTTAATTATTGGTGCATAATATTAACTCTATATACGAACAATGATTGGTCTATTAATAATATATATTTAAAAATAATAATTTAATAATTAATAATCAAATTATGATTCTGTCCAATTTTTTTGTTTTTGTTAGAAATTGTAACAATTTTTTTTTATTATTAAATATATAAGGGAAGGTTTTTTTAAATATTTTTGGTAAACCGGCAAATTATAAAATAATAATATATACACTGAAATCGGTTGTTTATTAATATATATAAGGGAGAATGTATACTATAGAATTAATAGTCATTCAATCAATATTTGTCCACCTTTAATTAGATGTCAAAATCAATTGAATCTAATTTATTGTAACTCTTTCAAATACCGCTAAATTGTTGATATGCCAAAGTTTGAAGTCAAATCATTTAATTAATCTCATTGCCTCAGCAGATATCAATTTCAAGTTGGCTTACTACGCTTTGTGTCATTCAGGCTTTGTTTAGTTCAAATAATATTTATTCTGGCCCGTCAAATTGTTTCACGAATAACGCAACAAATGTAAACACAACGGTCCCCGATGAAATACATACGAGAAAAGGGGTACCTATAAGTATTGCGTCAATCACACCGCGTACCCGGGTGGGGGTGATCCCTAGCTGTCTATACGTAGGCCTATCACATGTCTATAATAGTAAATCGTTGTTGTTAAATTATATATAGGTACCTCGGCAGTGCGAAGATGGGATAGATATATATATAGTACATAATATAGATGTTCAAAGAAGATATGAGACCGCTTATCAATGGTCGCTATATCTTGCTCTATAGGTGTTCTAATTGGCATCACCACCCTATATATTATATGCAAAGAGGTAATTAAAGTTGTTTATTGTATATATAGGGTAATAAAATCTTTTACAGATGCTGTTGCGCCCGTTATTTAACACACTATGTGTTTCATTAAATTTTAATAAACGATACATAATTAACAAAACAATGCTTCACAAACTAAAGGTTTAGAAATGTTAATAATTTGTGAGGGAGTGCAGTGGACTGATTTAATCATCGCACATTTTGTACGTTATAAGTCGTCGAAAGTTTGGTACATATTATCGATTGTACGAGAAATTAGTTCAATGAATGTATCGATTTTCTTTATTTTTAAAAATCGTAAATGTTATGCACAATATCAATGCGCGTCTATCATTTTATGTTTTCGAAAAAAGTTTAAAAATCTATAGCCAATTTTATAAAATCTAAATTTATAAATAAAAAAAGTTAGCTTATATATATATATATATATAAATGTAGGTTATATTATACAATAGATCTTATTTAAAAGTGTAAGTCATGATAAGGTAAAAACTGTTGGTTTTATAGGTATATCAAATAATTTTCAACTGTGCAGAATGTGCTGTTTGAATATTAACTAATAATATAATATAGTTATTTATACAGCATGTATTTTTATTGTTACCAATTTTGATAGTATTTTATTTCAAGTACATATTCCTAAATTAAATATAGATACAATATTAAATATTTTATAACAATTGTTTCATAATATCTTTTCAGAAGATAAATAGATATATGTGTATTCTAAAAATACTAATTATCATTTATAATTTTAATTATAAATAGTATTTCAAAGTTAAAATATAAGGAATGTATTTACTTAATTTAAAATCAAAAGCTATAAGTGAATCTGCCAATATCAATACAATCAATTACTTTCGACAATAAATGTAATGAATGGAGCTTTATAATTAACATAGCTTTTACTTTGTTACCTTTTTGAAGTCTAAGCTTTTGCTTCAAAGTGAAGCCTTTCGTAAAACTTTCGTATGTATCAGTCTCCATTTACAGTAGGCCTATATACCTGCCTGAAAGTTCATTAGCTTTGCAATGGTTTAGAAAAAAATTATTCTAAAGAGCAAACAAATATTGATCAGCGATTAATTGATCAAAAAACTGAAAATTTATATTACTAAATTTTTAAAAAATATTTTGGTTATAGTAACGAATGCGTCTTAGATTTACAATTTTAGCTCAATATGAGATAATTTATTTGATAAAATAGAGTATTTTGAGCAAAATATATTATTTCATATTATTTTGGAAATTTTATATCTCCATTTTTTGAATAAACGATGTTTTGTTAAAAAAAAGTATTGTACCTAACTTTCAAATGTATACAAAGCCAAAATTTTCATGCAACAATGTAAAAATGATTGAATGAAATAATTGTATTGGTAAAACACCATAACTATATAGTAAACATGAAGTTGCATATAAAAAACTAAAAGAATTAGATAACACAGAACACCAGCCTAGTCTTTAACGAGGTTCAGAATTCGAGCACACAAAAAATAGTCCTTTTAATTACTGCTTACAAATATTAAAGGGACAATTTGTAAAATTGCCATTTAAATGAATACCTATCTATAAATTTACTTTCGAGGACGACAGAAGAATTTTCCTGAGTTGAAGGAGCGGTGACCGTTACAACTTTGGCCTTCTTCGTTTAAAGTGTCGGAATGCAATGGTCACATGACTTTTGCGGCTGCCTCGGTGTAGTGCCGTATCCATTTCCGCGTGTTGGGAATCCCGTTTCATCCGGTTGTAATGCCATGGACACTCGACGGATGTTTATGTACAGTATAAAGGAACAGACATCATTGCTCGAGTACCCATTTTCTAAAAGAATCGTAACAGCCATCACTCGAATGCAGTGGTTCGTATATCGGCGACTCAAACACAATTTCTGGGATAGGTTGGACATTAAATGATCTTTTGTATTCTCACCAACTCTCGGTTTGCAGAATACCACATCACATGCTTAGATGATGGAAAAAGGGAGTCGGTTCCACTTATTTTGTTGCAATATATAGAAGCCAAGCTTTTACAGGATATTCGCAAGGCATCTCTTTATTTTCAAATATATACGTGCAACTTTCACTTCTTCGAATTCATTAGGATTCAGCGAAGCTCTCGAGTTTTTTGATAGCAGTTCATGCTTTATCCGAAGAAATTGTTTACCATCCGAAGAAGTTTCGCAGATAATGCAGTCTGTCGTCAATTGTGAAAGAATTTCACGACCTCTGAGTCCAAAATAATATATTAATGTGAAAAATATTTCCTCTTGCAAAATTTCAGCTGTATTGAAATTGTAGTGAAAGTATTGTGTGCCTGCAATTTTCTGCAAGTCTGGTATTAGTTTTACATTGACCACTCAAACTATATTTTGTGACCATTGCGTTTAGCATCTTATTGGAGTGGTAAAAGACAGGATCGGAAATAATATTAATTCCAGATTTATTGGCTGCAAAAAATCTATGAATTACTGCACGAATACAAATAAGAGAAGCTGCTTTAGGTATAAGCCTCCATCAATTGTTGTCAGATTATTGTAAAAATATCGAAGATAATTATCCAACACTTTTGGAGGAACAATTAAAATGTCGTTGCATAAATTGTTTAATCTCAAAAACGTTTTTGATCGTTGAGCAGTTTTCTCTATTTGTTTCATCGTTATAGATTAAGGGGTGAATTTCTTTTCCATTTCTTCTAGTTCATTAGAGACTTCTTCTGGTATATCTATAGATTCTTCGTTGCTCAACAAATTCAAGAAACTCGTTGAATTAAAATTAAGACAAGTATACGTATCATTTGACTTATTTGTCACAAAATTGAGGAGTTCATTATCCAGTCCCGAAATCATATTTCCTGAAACGTTTTCTAAATTCAGTAGACTCATTTCGCTGCACAAATGTAATATTATGAAATAAATAAATAACATGAAATAATACAGGTCACTGCGTCAATACATATTTGAAATTAAAATTATCTCTATCTTTTAATATATATAGCGCCCGATTTTATAACCCATTTTTGCATGATTTTGAATATTGATTAAAATTAGACACAATAGCAATATTCAATGATTATTCTGGCATCAATGAATATTAATCTATGGTGTGAATATGGTAAGATTTTATTTAAAAAATCCACTACCGTAAACTGGGGTGGCTTTGAATAAATATAAAATGTTTTTCTCTTTAAAATTTATACCTATTAATATTTTTTCAAAGTAAGTTTCCTTAATTTGG
>JAUZND010005156.1:0-11339 GCA_034780555.1 Coelogynopora nodosa
GGACGACATACGGACGACATACGGACGACATACGGACGACATACGGACGACATACGGACGACATACGGACGACATACCATTCCTTAATTTAGTTAAATGTATAATATGAACACTACAACTCTATTTCTAATCCATAAACTAAACTAAACTTTAGAGCAACATTTTACCAAACGCTCACTCTATCTATTTGTGAGTGCGCCGCTTCCTCTCTTCATTACTCTCCCTGACTAGTTGGAAAAAATAATAGAGATATTTACGCAAAAGCGAACAGTAGGACGTGTAAACCATATTTTTAACAGATAACGGGAAAATGTTTTAGGTCAATTTAAATATATTAAATACATTGATTAAATTTTTGTTCTGATTTTGAACCCTTTAGATGAATTTTTTTAAACATTTAGCCGATACACTGGAACAATACAATCATTAATAATTCTAAGATAAATGATTGAGAGAATCTGTTTTTACAAAAGAAAAGCAATACTATTATTTTCCTAAATTTAGTGTGTGAAATATGTTAATTGTTTAGCTTAATAAATGTTAGTTTAATTCATTGGGTCATTTAAATCGTAGAACAATATCACATAATATTCTGCATCAATTCTAATGTATATTGATGCAGTAATTTCGTTTTACAAATGGTTAACTTCTGCTTAAAAACAGTTGTTAACTGTTTTTTGTATACAAATATATAATTTGTTTCCAAATATACAATATTAATAACACATTTACTGCTGTCACTCTAGTTCGTTAAAATAGGGGTTGGACTGTATATTTCCAGTACGATAAATTATTTCTTTATTTTAAGTGATACATATTATTGTATTAATTGCTTTTTATAAACGATACTGATTTAATAGCCAAAGGAAGGTAACTTTTCATGTTTAGAAAGAAACGTATTTTTTAATTAATATTAAATCTTTGGTTTAAAGGACAACACACATTTAAAAAATGAGATAACATTTTTCTTTAAAGTGATACTTTAATGTAGGTATTTTTCTTATCAATCTATGTTCTACATACATTGTCCATTTTAGGCCACACAGTGAACAGAGCTAGAGACATTAGTAAGTATTCATTCAGGGGAAGAATCGTGTACATCGACGATAACAGGGGACACTATCCGGGAAAATGGGGTCCTGTTATCAAAGGAATTGATACATGCTGCCATTCACAATCAAGTAAATTAAGTTTATATTATTACATGATATTATCTTTGCGCTATTTAATGTTTTATCAAATAAGCTAAAATTGCATGTGTACTTTATTAAATGAAATGGTATTTATCCTGCCTTAACATAGGACCAACAAATGTAATGCTGAAATATCGTCCACCTGGACAAAAGTCATTGCTGATGTGGCAGTATATTTCCCAAGTCTGTACCAATTACTATGATATTGAAATTGAGCCATTTGAATTTAACTACATCACGACTACAAGTAAAAATATGTATGGTAGGTTGTTCATACTTATTAATCGATGAATAATATATATATATATAAATGTACAATATACAAAGGTTTTCATCTCCTCAATGTATGTCGTTTTTAAATACATGTTGTACCTACAGAAAATATATATTTTATATAATTTATATTTGTATTTACATTAGTAATACGCAGGAAGCTATAAATTATCTTACAAAATGAAAGAAATAAGCACTTATTTATACATATGCGCATGTAAAGGTACTAAATAATTCATTTGTATCTTTGGACGTATGTGGCAAGAGATTGAGAAAGACTTTTATATTGAACTATAAGCACAAAATAAAATTCGCATTTAAATATTGAGTATCTTTTCGGGTTTTGATATTATACTTCTATAGCAGTGTTTTTACATTCTAAACAGAATTCGAATTTCCAGTTGGTAGCCTTCCAAGTTCCTATACTATTAGAGTACGGGCAGTCATGGACTATGGAATATACTCAGCATGGAGTGAAAGTGTGACGTGTAATTATCGTCAGGGTAAGAATGCATTTATTATTAATTATATTATTGGTAAGTCCAACACATAAATCCACCAATATTAAACAGACTTATTGGCATTTAAAATAGATTGATTTTGCATATATATGAATGTCTTAATATTGTGAGACATTGATGTAAAAAATGAACTCTCAAGGAACTATTTTTAAAATGGTTCATATTTCACGTATCTCCCACATCTCCCAAATATTACCCAGGTACAATAATCAGCTTTTTTGTTCAAATGGTACTATAAGAACTGGATGTAACATTCCTAAGAGGTATAATTTGTAATAACCCAATCAGGACTTTCGCTGCACTTCTATAGGAGGAACATGAACAACACAGAGACTTGATTATGTAATCACAATATAGATGTAGATGATAGAAGTTTTGTCCCATGAAAATTACTGATTACAGTTTGTTTAATCATATAACACAAATTCAAACGTCATGTGAGGACGTAATTTATTAAATATGTAACTCTCATTATACATTGAATAATCGGTAATTTTACTTTTTTAGTATACAGTTTATATTTTTGTCATAGCCAAATTAAAATTTCTGAGTCCTAATTTCTTCAAATTAACATAATTTTAAATTAATGTATTTGTTACCAACCTATATTTAATGTAAACTTTTAAAGTGGCACTTACCTTGTTGATCATAGATTTACTTATCTGTAGACATATGATATGCTTTTATTTAATTGTTATGAAGACTCTTATTTACACTACATTATTGCATAATTACTTGTTAGTGACATTCATTATACTCTAATAAAAACAAACAATATTGTATTTAGGACGTATTTTGATAATGTACGAATAGAATATATACGAATAGATAACTATATTATATATGTAGATCTAAATATTGTAAATAATGTAGATATAAATGTAAAGCTGATGCTTTCCTGATTTCGTTACCCTGAAAAGTTATCAATGGACTATTGTTACTATTAAAAATGTATCTGCTATCTTTATAAGAACATAATATATTTCCAAAAGTAAAAAAGGTTTGCTACTCAAAAACAAACACTATTACTAGGTATATGATGATGGCGGCATTGGCGTAAAATAATTATTCAAGATACACGAAAACATTAGTTTATAATCTCAAGAAAAACATTTGAAAATCCTTTTTTAATATACTTAGAAACTTGTTTTTAAAAATGTGCTTATTAAAAATACATTTGTTGAAAAGGATTATTATGCGTAATATAGTTTAACATTTCCTGGAAGCACATTGTTAGAAAAAACTTTTCGAGTCACCATTATTAAAATGTAAATATAAGCTAAATGTATATAAGTCAATATGGTTGGTTACTATTGTACCATTCACTTTTATTGTTGGAAAACTTTTTTCCTATGGGATGATCAGTGGAGTGAAGTGAAGAGCAGGTGGAACTACATTTATGCTTCTTTTTAATCGTTTGAAATTCCATATATGTTTTTCTATTACTTGAGCTACTATTAACTGTAATAAAAAACATTAAGCATAATTTCACGAAATGATTTTAGTTAAAGTGTTTGGATAGATGACGAAATGATGATATTAGGCTACTGTTATAAAAAAAGCCACAAGTGTACATTGTTTCAAATAATATTACAATACTTATAGTTAATATTTAGCTCAATATCAATATTTACCATTCCCTAGGTTGTTCTTTAATTTGAATTTAGATGGAATAGTATAATTTTGTTGTAGTGCATTAACTTACTTTTACATTTAGTTAAATAAATCATAATTGTCTTAAATTTTTAGTTTTATAGAATACCAATATATTGTATGTATTTGTTGGTCATAACTAATTAAATCCGTGATACGTATTCATATTTGATATACAGTTTGTTTAATTAATATATACAATGTCAGAAATGTTTCCGTATGAATTATATATCTAAACAAACAATTTGTTATGAATAATTGATTATCATATACAATAAAAAAAACTTTAATTAAATGTAAGTGTTTTTATATAGCACCTGAAAATGTGACAATACAATATGACGAAACTAATATTATATTGAGGGTAACGTGGAACAGGCCTCACGATCCGTGCATAACTACATTAGTAGTGGAAGCAGAAAATGTAGAAACAAAAGAAACGGAACTTTACGAAATACCCGCAGATCATCCAAGTATGTTTACATAATTTATTTCAATTATTTAAGCTCAACATTATAATACAGATATTATTCAAATACTCAATAATATACGGATAATAATCAATTACTCAATAATATACAGATAATATTTAATTAATCAATAATATACGGATAATATTCAATTACTCAATAATATACAGATAATATTCAAATACTCAATAATATACAGATAATATTCAAATACTCAATAATATACAGATAATATTCAATTACTCAATAATATACAGATAATATTTAATTAATCAATAATATACAGATAATATTCAATTACTCAATAATATACAGATAATATTTAATTAATCAATAATATACAAATAATATTCAATTACTCAATAATATACAGATAATATCCAATTACTCAATAATATACAGATAATTTTCAAATGCTCAATAATATAAAGATAATATTCAAATACTCAATAATTTACAGATAATTTTTAATACTCAATAATATAAAGATAATATTCAAATGCTCAATAATATACAGATAATATTAAAATGTATATATAGTTTTACAAATTGAATAGACCCCAAAATAATATCGAATGCGACCAAAAATGTATAATGACATTCTTGATTGGGCCCCACGAAAAACGGGGCATATTCGATACTTTTGGGGCTCAATAGACTAATATATATATATATAAATGGAGCTCATTCGACATTTTGGGTCGCAGTCGATATTTATTTGAGGCCTATTCGATTTGAAAAAATATATAAATATTATTCTATTTTAAGATTAAGTGTTAGTTCAGGTGCGAAAAACTTAAAAAGTATAATTGGTCTCTATACAGCCTTCCAATTTACTGTGATTGTTATCAAAATTATTTAAAAAGTAAGGAAATATCATGACATATAAGCTTTTTAAATACAAATGTCTACATATAATATAAACATCGTTAATTCTCATTTTCAAAATGTTTTCATAATATATTTCTTTGAACAAATTTAAATAAGATATAGATAAAAAATCAATTACATTCGTAACAAAACCTGGAAATGGATAAACAACAGTATATTGGAAAATAATAAAAGTATTTGAAAACGTAAGATCTACCATTATATAATGTATTTTTGAGTTGCTCTCTACATATATATGACGTCATAATTATGATAATATCTAAAAATATGTTTAAATATATTTAGGAATAATATATTTCATCAGGACGACTTAGTTATTTAACAGCTAGGAGGGTAGTCAGTGAGCAATTCACGCTTACAAAATGAACAAACTGTATAGAATAGAATACGTTGGTGTACAACTTTTTGTTAATCATTTAAATTTGAAGAGTTATAATCAAATATGGGTTTATCAGAATCTTTAAATAAAGTTGAAACAATAAGTCATTTATGATATTAATTTTTATCTTTGTATATTTTACATAACAATAATTTACACTAAAAATTGCCACATTACGTGAAAAAGTAATTTAATAGCAAACTATACTATTATGTTAATCCATCAGCTTATAAGTGCGTCAAATTAAACATGATATTGATAACAATGAAGAATCATTCATATTTTAGCCGTGGATCTTTCAATGTCAGCTCCTTGCAGTGCTCGAGTTCATATTAAACACGGAATTAAAAAAGATGATCAAATAGAATACACGGGCGAATGGACGGAATGGACATCTTATGCCCAAAATAAAAGTAAATAAATCATTTTTATGATTTTTAATTTTTTTTCCACATCCTTGATGAATTGGTTTCTTCTGGTTTTAATAAAAAAAAATGTGTATTTTATCTTATAGGGATAACTTTTTTTATAGATTTCCTTAATTACAATCTAAAAATGAATAAAATAGAAACTTCTGTTTGTCCTGAGTTTGCCATACCTAACAATTCTGCTACTCTCATTAGTTCCAATTACCATGTAACTATTGGCCCTGTAAATCTTAGTAATTCTTGTTACTTTACATCGGTTCCTCAAGTTTTATCTATTTGTTCATTATGTTCATTTATTCTCTTCTTTATTAACTTATAACAATTCTAATTACAGATTCAACAGCAGGATGCTCATGCAGCTTTTTTACATCTCTGTAATTAAGTTGATACTACTAACATATCAGCTACTGATGCTCTTAAATTTATGTTTGCTAGGCTTAATAAACTCTCATATAAATGTCAACATTGTCTTAATACTAATTTCATTTACGAATATTTTTATTATTTAAATATTTCAGAAAAAAGATAATAGTTCTTTTCAACCAATTATTTCTAACTTCGCTGAATATTACCACCAGTGTTTTATGGATGAACAACATACACGGACTAAAGCAGTTCACTACCATCCTGTTATTTTGTTCACTTTGCTTAATCGATATGTTACCACTCGATCTGGTAAATAATTGCAATTATTCTATTTTTGCTTTTATTTGTCATGTAGGGACATCTACCAATATTGGTCACTGCATTGTCTGGTAATACTTGGTTCAAATGTGATAATAATACAATTTCCAAAATGTAAATCCAATTATAATTTGTTCAATCCGACTACAGCTTACATGGCATCTTTATAACTTAATTAATTAGGTGCTAAACTATGGGAATAGTGATGGTTGTGCGCACATAAACCGGTAAACTACCACTAAGGGTCCAAAGTCCCGCAACATTGTTTAAACATATTTTCTTACCTTTTTATTATAAATATCACTTGTTACACATGTTTTCTTTATGATCCGATCTGTCCCCAATTATTATTCTGCTATTTTGGATTTGACAGACTGTCATTTAACTCCACAGGTTTGACTTGCCATCTTATCACTCCAGACCTGTTTTACATAGAGTAGGCCTACAAGCTATGTTTGGATTGCAAACATTTTTTATAAATAATATTTGTAGTTTGATGATAATTCGTTCCTTTTGTTTGACCTTTCTAGAGTTTAGTAATGAATGTTGGTTTTTTCCTTTAAACAATCCTGATATTATTATAAAATTTTGTTTCTTATTTGACAGTCGCTATGATAATTTCTGTATAATTATATCGTACTGTTGTATTTCATATATTATATTATATCGTACTGTTGTATTTCATATATTATATTATATCGTACTGTTGTATTTCATATATTATATTATATCGCACTTTTGTATTTCATATATTACATTATATCGTACTGTTGTATTTCATATATTACATTATATCGTACTGTTGTATTTCATATATTATATTATATCGTACTGTTGTATTTCATATGTTATATTATATCGTACTGTTGTATTTCATATATTATATTATATCGTACTGTTGTATTTCATATGTTATATTATAATATTATCTAGGTTGTTACATATTACACGGGTATATAACGTTTGTTTTTGTTTTTCGAAATATGACAATAATTGACAATTGTCTTTATGATTTGATAATTTTAATTTTGTTTTTTGGATTCATGTTATAACATGTTGTAAAACATATGTAAAAACTATTTATATTCATTTACATATTCATAAATAATATTTTGTTATTCATATTATAGAACCAGATAGGGTAATTATTACTAACACATCAACGAATCAAACGATGTGGAGCGTGGATTGGCATGCTTCACAAATAGACATGCAATGCAAAGATATTCAAATGTATATAATAACCGCCCAAATTGACGGTGATGACTGCATTCAAACAATAATCTTTATGTTTCAAAAGACAAACACACTTGTACGTTCACTTGTTATTTTCAATAAAATTGTTTTTAATAATTTAGATAAATTAATGTTTACGCCAATAACGAAACAATTGTGACCGCCTCTAAAATATGTCTGACGGCTGTAATGATTATTCCTTTTCCGTATTTATACCTGAAATCTGAAAAGATGATATCAGTATCCATAATGTGTAGCCAAATAATTTAAAATAAAGTTTCAAATTGTTGTAGATAGTCTTGAAATAATACCATGAACGGCTTCAACTTATCATGTCTTTCTTATGATTGCAAAATATTGCTTTTCAACGAGGTGAAAATATTTGTGTATCTGTTTATACAAATTTCGAGGCATTCTTTCATATATGCTTTTCAACTTTTTTATCAGTACACCAAAATAATCTTTCAATGGCATGGTCCCACTTGGCAACAGTCTCTCGATAGAAACTTGTATTTCAGATTATGATAAAACCAAACAAGTTTGGTTCAACAATCCATGTGCATCCATATTCGTTTCTTCTATACACAGATCAGGAATTTTGCAGTAAAAAGTATAGGAAAATGGTGTAAGTTTTGTGTCTATCAGTAATGGACTGAAATATCAGGAGAGTCGGGCCGTTGATCATTGAGAGATATCATCTCCTTCGACCCAGTATAAGTAAAGCAACTTCACACGACTTCTAAGAAATGTTTATGGATTTCACTAGAACTTCAGAAAGATTGTTACCGTCTTGTCAATCGAACATGAATTTCGACAACCCCATGGCCATCTATATAATATCTTAAATTCCCCAAATTTCTATTTATTGGTAACTATGTCAAAATTGGTAGAAGCTGCAACCTTTATTTTATCGTATAACGCATTATAATTTTAAATAATATGTGCTGCATACTCTACTGTTTTAGTTTTTCCTAATAATTATTCCTATAATTTTTATTTTATTTATTTTTAAAGTTTCATCCTACAAAAGACGCCAATATCAATGTCTTCAAGAATAGACTGCTAAACGACGAAAGTAGTTGTATTTCGAAAACTGTAAATATCTCCGTGTTGGATCTACATAAAAATATGCACGTTGGTGTAGTTGCAGAATACTGCAGCTCTCTTTTGATCAAAGTATATGCAGTCAGTTCAACCGGTTTAGGAAAGCCAAATGAGAAGGTTATCGATATCAAATTATCTGGTAAGCATAGTATGTGATTTGTAGTATTTTTTAGCCTGTTTTCAATAAACTTACAGCCGACAAAATAGTAAAATATTCCCCATCACTTCTCTATACCCATGTAGAGTAAATACAGAATACAATTTCAACTGAAAAAAACTAGAACAGATTATAGCCTACTTTGGGTTTCAAAACACAGAAGTTAATATAAATTGTAAAATTATAGATTTTTTTTTTATAGAATTCATTTGTAATAAAAGTATGTTAACTATTTTATGGTAAATAGCCAATATATTAAATGTACTGTTTATTGTACGATAAATTGATTTTATAAAGATTACATAAATGAGGCAACTTTGATACAAAACTTAAAATAGTAGAAAATATGCCCAATATTTTTATTTTCCAATACAATATACGCCTTCGTGGTTTACAAATTGTTTACTAAATACGAATTTCAATTTTATACCAGTGCCAGTGCTAAATTGGTCCAAATCTAATTTTTTGAACAATTTGAATGCAAAGTATTTAGACTTTTTTAAACTAAAA
The DNA here is from genome assembly GCA_034780555.1 of Coelogynopora nodosa. Taxonomy (NCBI): domain Eukaryota; kingdom Metazoa; phylum Platyhelminthes; order Proseriata; family Coelogynoporidae; genus Coelogynopora; species Coelogynopora nodosa. The sequence goes on from JAUZND010005156.1 coordinate 9,500, forward strand.
ATGTTTACTAGGAACTTGGTTGACCAGAAATTAGTGAATAATTGAAAATATTGTGATCAGGTATTTGAATTTAGTAAACATTTTGTTCATTTCATGGTACAAAAAATATTACTAAATAAAATGTTTAATTAATCCGAGTTCACAAAACTCTTTAAATATTATTAGCAAAACATGGGGGATATTAGCAAATTAGGTGCATTGAAAAAATGTTTACTATATATGCGTATTCACTATAGCCGTACAATACTGTAGTTACATATCATATTTGAAAATTGCCATATATTAATTCACGAATATAAAACATAACATAATTTTAAAAATATATTAAATGTATATAATATAATTCATTACATACGCGACAATTCACATTATTTTGTTGATGAGGCCGTATAGCATTTGTGTTAACAAAAGCCATACCTCCTCTTAAAAAGAATATAAGATGTCGAAGTGTAACAATAATCTGTAATGAATGTGTAACTTTTGTTGAGTGGTAGGCACCAATTATACTCAACAATAATAGTTGAAAAAAGCCCTTCTTTACAATGTAATTGATCCGACTTACACTCAATTATTGCTTTAAAATGTTTTGCAATTTCAGATATTCAAGGAATAATAATTATGAATGAAAACAAAACACATATCCTAACTGTATGGGATGCAATTGTCGCTAAGTGCTTCGGCCATTATAGTATTGAAGTGCAGTCTGAGGACTACGAAATTGCAAGCGTATCGTATTATGATGAAACACGTAAGTACATAATAATCATGTCTTACTCTTACGACTTGAAACCTTCCATCCTACAATAATCGATATTTTAATTTATGTAGTGTAATTTATGTGCAAATTCGGAGCATACATAACTCCAAATGATCAGACAGCTGACATCGGCACCGTTTAAATGTTGCTGTAGTTATGTAGATTATAAGTTTCTATAAATTAAGAAAACACGATCCCTTTTCAAGTTGACTATTTATAATTGTTCAATGTCCATTTTATATCAAAACAGTTCTTTAAAAACGTCAATATTATTTGTAATATACATGATGAAATTTGAAAAGTATATTTATTAAATTTAGTTAATGTAAAAATAATTAACTACAAATTATTTTGCGTGATTTTATTTTAATTTGGATTATTATTCGCGTATTTGAGCTATACGGGATGCTTTAGTTCAGTTCATCATTAGGACCATTTTACTACACGAGTAGTATGCGAGTGTGACCTATCCCCCTGCCCTCAATGATACTGTCACAAAAAGGCGATGACGACTGCTGCTACGCGGAAGATGAGGATAAATTAAGTATATCCTGAAATGAACTGGTAATAGAATTATTAACTACAAGGCTTGACTAGAATTTAAACCCCTTGGTGAAGAGAGAAATGTTTTTTGGGCACACTGTGCCAGTCGATCCAGTCGAGTTCGTTCAATAATACGTGATAGTGGTGGTGGTGGTGTTGAGGCACACTCTGCAATAAATCCAGCACGTAATTGAGCTTACAAATTTCCATAGAATAAAGCATTATATACTGCCGGATGTGGTGATGCTACATTAAAAAGTTAGGATGATGTTGAGATGCTAATTGAGGTATTGAAAACGGAATAAACTGTGACTGACTGTATATCGACTTAAACGAGAATCATGAAAAGACGATGTGAAGAGGGTTTGAGAGGAATTGAGGCTGGACGACTTGATCTATAACAAAAGATGGCGACACTGCAGCTGCTGCTGTTGGTTGATGTTGATGTTCAGGCGGGATCCCTGTCAGGGAAGCCGAAGCCCCCGCAGATACGAGGCCACCGCCACGGGGTCCTCCGCCAATACGGCCAAGGGAGGCCTC
>JAUZND010005157.1:0-11339 GCA_034780555.1 Coelogynopora nodosa
AAAATTAAAATAGTTTTTTGCTTCTCCTGAACAAAATTGAAATGGCGCTTAGGCCACTTAGACCTTGTGGCAGCGATTTATAATATATAATATTTTACGTGGATTAATAACATATAGTAGTAACAAAATGGAATAAAAATACTAATATAAATCGATGTGCTCTTTTTCACATGTAGAAAACTAGATTAAATAAATTGGAAATCTAGAAGAATACAAAATATCTATATAATATGTTTTACATCTAGAATTCCATTCTATTTTCATTTATAATCTATACCAAATTAGACGAAACACTTTATTTAAAAGATAGGAAAAAAAACGTTTATTTAAAGTTAATTTTATTAGTACCGTTATAAAAATAGTTAAGCAAATGAGTGACATTATATATATATATATATATATATATATATATATGAGATAACACTAGATCTGATTTCAAAATATAATTTTATGCATTAAACAATATTAAAAATAAATGAAAAAGATTGCGTATATTGAGAAAATTTAAACAAATTGTTATTTTATTTAGTGATCAATCTATTATATAAATATTAGTATTTTGAACGAAAATATTAGTTATAAGTTTTGATGAAAGTAGTATATAATCGCAGTAGTATAGAATATCCGCTTGCATATAAAAGTAAAAATTCGACACATTTTTAAAATGTTTCTAATGCAGTATATTTTGTCAATCATAAAAATAAAATTAAGAATAATAACAGATTTGAAAAATATTGAGACATGGCATATAGCGTACACTATAAATATATACAATTACTGTAAGTTCGGTTTTTGCACCAGATTGAACATTAATAACACATGACATAATGCAATGTTTATGGTTTATGACTATGATGACTCATCAGACATACTGATGATAGTATCAGAACAAAAAATTCATTGTAAAACATTGGATTACAATAATCTTCACTTAACACTAAATGTCTGTGAAGATGTACTGTTTCTCTGTGGAACATCTTTAAAAAATAATTCCGTTTACAAACATTTATTTCATATTATAAATACGCTCACTCATTCTTTCTCTAGGTCTACAATGTACAGTCTTGTTGGAATAAAAGACACCATGGTAACACTGTATAGTAACCAAGAATATCATTAATGTTGACCGTGCTGTATTTATCTGTCAATATACATATATATAACTCAATATTTAATTTACAGATTCAATAGTTTCAACTTCCCAGCAGCTACCATCAAAGATGCAGCGATTCCCAAAGTTCTATGAATTATTGAATTTCTAGACAGTTGACAACCATTTTTGCAACAAAGGAAGGATTGATAATTTCTGATTTTTTAATTTAAAATATAAACTAGTCTACGGCAACTTTACAATCAGCTATACCCACCTACATGCTCTATACAAATCGAATGAGAATTTTTATAATATATAATGTAATTTACTTTCATAAATCATTAACATTATGCTTTATGCAACCCACGCACAACGCACAAAACATATACATTTATTATATACGAGCAATCGTTGTCCTATGAGTTTAAATAAGTATACGTTTAATACATTTATTTTTCCTTTTTTGCCTATTAATATTTAGCGTTACTTACAGACTTTACTGTACATTTTATATAATAATTTAAAGGCTATCCTACACATTTTCTTGCATCTGATTCACCTTTTTTTAATGATCAAAACAATAATGTTTTCAATTTAGCAGACAATGATTTTCTAATAGAAATAGTTATAGCATTGTTGCAGAAAAATAATCTTTCTCAAAAAGTGTTAAGGGGTAACAAAAGGTGCAAATGATAAGCGTCTATAACAATTGGATATCTTTTGTATGCGTTTTGTTGACACTGGCCACGGGAGAAAGAGGCATGTGAAGCGTTGTGTCATTATTTTTCACTAATTACGTATAGTAGGAAATTTGTTCACGATAATAATGATGGCCTGGTTTAATTTGAGTAAATAACCGGTAGTCACACGACAACGACTATTAATCAAAATGATATATTATAATCGATAGTTGATTACTGATTCATCGATTGGTACATTTGAACAGCGCAGTTTTAAGAATAAATAAGCTGTAAAAATAAGATTTAAATTGGTGTCATTTTTTGTAATTATTGACGGTTTACATATTTTCAAATGCAATTAATTATTACATTTTCACACAATACACCTCTATAGAATTCTACATCGATCCTATTCATAATCAATTAATTAATTAATATATATATATATATATTACATATAGCGAAAAAAAGCGGATCATATGATTTAGCGAATATGTAGGGTTTTTTAAACTATTTTTAAAGTCTTTATTTTTAAACTAAGTGACACACACACGAAGTTACAGAAGTATTTTTAATGCAATACGAACCCATAAAGAGTCGCAAACACTCGACTAACACAGCTGTTAGCCAGGAACGGGAGAGTCCGAGAGCGGGCTCGAATCTGTTCCTATTGCTGATGAAACATAACTATTTACGATTTAATAAAATTATAATTAAAATATTTACGCTTTATTCCTCCTATACTTTAAAACGGATAACGACAAATTAAATGTTGTTCAAAGATAAGGGTGGGAAGAGGGTATAAACCAGATTCATGATAGCAATAAAGAATAGTATATTTTCGATATGATGATATATCATATAGGATAAAATTACCTTTTCTCAAAACTAATAACTCAGCATAATTAAGCAATTTTACGCGCGCTGCATAACCGTGCTTTCATTATAATAATATTTGTTGTCATAAATATCGGCAGATTTTGAGGGGCCCAGTTAATGATGATTGTCGGTCTGTATATCTTATAAGAAATGACATTTATGAACACGTGCCGTGCACAACACAAGTGAAAGTAAATTAAATTCAGTAAATACTAATTATAATATAATTGCAGAACAATAGCGTTTTAGTGTGAAGTCCAACTGTCAAGATTTCATATGGGTGTTTATTAGTGAACTAGAAAATTCACTATAATATGTATAACTGATCTTTTTAGTATCAATATTTACGCTCCCTCTTCTCGAAAATAATAGTATTCTTACGACATGTTATTTACAAAAAATACACTTCTATATTTCAAAATACGCGTTCAATATATGGTGTCAAAGAAGGCCAAAATAAAACATTTGAAATTGTTGTGGTTTTACATGCGCGTAATGGTGAGGTCACATGTTGTATTTTTTCAGTATGACCTCACACCGTCCTCAGTGTCAACAACTCCATGAACAATTTGGGCTGTCATGTACTCGAGAACCAGTACCCAGGCATCCTCAGTTTCTTTGGACCAGGCGGATTTCTCCTGTAGGTGGGGCCGAATTGTGGTCAGGAACTGACGACCGACAGCCTACAATTGATGGGAACCACTTCAAAATATTAACGCCTGGGGATTAAAAGCCTTTTATTGTTTTGGTTATATAAGTAAATACATTAATATTACATTAGATAATCGACAAAATAGTTGTGCCCACATAATCAACACGTTAAATGTCTTAACTTATAGAGATACTTTTTATTATTAGAATAGTACGGAAGGTGTGCTCCTAGGATAATGGGGAATTTACTTTTAAATGTCACGCAGATTTTTTTAGAAAACTTTAAACCAATCAGAAGGGATAATTTCATTTTGGTTGCTATGACTTCCTATTGGTCGATTTAAACAATGTCAAGGTTATTTACGATTAATTCAAGATCGTTTAGTTCGATTTTGCTAATTATATATTGATAAGAAGTAGTCTAATACATTAATTTTAAATAGTGTAAATATATTGTACTATTGTGGAGACGATGCTTTATTAAAAATAAAGTTCTAAATTAAAAACAAGGTAACTTATTAATTTAACATAAACTTTTATTGAAAGTAATATTCACTACTAACAAATATTAAAATAAAGTCACGCACACCACATCAAACGCATAAAAATATATAGCGCAGACAAAACAAGTTATACCTTTTTATATATCCAGTAACTTTTAATTTTATAACATATGTTCTAAAATTAATAAACACTAGAGAAAATTAAATAAAAAATTTGATTTTTTTTCTGCGCCTATATTACAATTTTTGAAAAAATGTATGGTCTAAATAAGTTTAAACTTTTAACATGTTTATTTGTTCTTCGTTTACTGCAACTTCCATCATATTTTCCTGCTTCAATTGTATTTGAGCCCACGGTTGGACTTCTCCTGAAGCCGTAAATAGGTAAAAAATAGATCCCGTAAGCTGAATTCCGCAAGATAAATAAAATACAACCCGCCATTCTGACGGCAAACCATTTTTGGTAATAATTCCAATGAAAACCGGCGCCAGAAATCCAGGAATTGTTCCTATTGTGTTAGCGATTCCAACGACAACTCCCACGTAATTCGGTGCAATTTCCAAGAAATTTACAGTATAACCAGAACCAATCTGAAGCCCCATAAATGATATGCCAATGGTTAATAGTACGACAGCGAGAAATAATTGATTGCAACCTACATTGGCGAGTCCAATTATAAACACAGTCGTTAAAATAGTCGATAATATATTGAATAGTTTACGGCACACCGTTGTAGATAGCTGTTTTCTCTCTATCAAACTGTCTGCAATGAAACTTGCCAAGCTAATCATAAACCAAGCAAAAAGATATGGTAATGCTGCCAATATTCCATTTGATTTCACATCAAGATCTAATACTTCCTTTATGTAAGTTGGAAGATTTGTATAAAAGGATAAACTCGCCCAATTGAAGGTTGTATGTGCCACAACTATTCCCCAGAAGGGTAATGAAGTTAACATATCCCACCAAGGGATTGATTCTGATGAGTCCCTCGATAAACCATGACCCTGTAGACTCATTTTAATATATTCGCGCTCTTTTTGAGACACATTGCGGTGTTCTTCGGGTGAATCAGAAACTATCACCATCCAGGAAATAAACCAGAGAATTCCTAATATTCCCACAATGTAGAAAATAGACGGCCATCCACCAGCAAATCCATACTGACAGAGTATTCCTGAAAATGGCAAAATAAGAACAGTGCCAATCTGTGAGCCGGCGATAACAAAACCAGTAAGTCGGCTTCTTTCGTTAGGTGGACTCCATCGAGACAGAACACAATAGATTGCCGGAAACATGACCCTTTGGCACAAACCGATAATAATTCGAAGAATCATGAGAGCTCCATAGTGCAGACGGGCACCCATGGGTATCAGAAGAGTAACCATGGCACACGTGAACATGCTCCAACCAAACACACGACGACCGCCAAAGCGTTGTGAAAGCCATCCGCCAAGGAGTTGGGTTACAATGTAACCATAATAAAAAGAACCAAGAATATGGCCCTGTATCAGCTTTGACCACTCCAGTTCGCCATTGACAGATGACTCGAAAGGTATAGTGGACGCGTTTATGGACAGTATATTGGGACATTTTGAATCAGTAAATGTGTTGTTTTCACTGCTATATTCTGTTTTATCATGAGATGTTTGATTTACCATACATATTAAAGCAACTGACATATTCCCACGAATAGCATGCAAAGTTATTGTTCCAAAAAAGTAAAGTAGAGCAATTGATCCTCTAGTTGAAAATAGGATAGGATATGTTGATATTTTTGCATCAGTAGGAAGCATAGTTAATTTTCTTTTTTCTAAAGATAGCGTCAAACATGAAAAACAATTTACACCAAGTTATTTTAAATACAATGAAAAGGTGGTCAATTAGAATTCCGCTACTATTTATTGCATAGTATTTAAGAGGATCAATGTTCATTTGAAATACGTGATTCAATAAAGAAAACTTATGTAGGTACATATATAGTTAAAAGAAAAGCATTAGTCGTTAGTACTACTCAACCTCTAAAGGTCATATCTCAAGATAAAATAAATGCTAGTATTACAAATTAAAATACATTTTTTACTATAGTATACTTACCTCATCCTTGAGAGACTAACTCTTTAGGTTATGAATATACGGATAGATCAATTACATTTTTTATTGTGAACATTGATTGTTGCACCATTTATTTGTTTATTTATTTAGTTATTATATGTTAAAGATTACAAAATCTAACTTATAAGTAGTATATAAGTAGTATAAAAAGCACTTTGAATACTTTATACACCAAATACTTCAATTATAGTTGATCAATAAAATTCACGAAAATGTGGAAATATTTCACCAAGCAATTATTGTATATATAACCAACATTTTTAACAAATAAACAGAAATAAAGTGAACCTGCTGAACAAGAATTATTATTAAATATCGATTAACTGTGTCAGTCTTACAGTATCGAAACCGTGTCACGTGATTTTCCAAAAATGTTATTTTGATAAACACATTAGAATACCTAGCTATATGTTCTAAATAAATACGTCTGTCCTATACGCTTGAACAATACGTAACGACTGTCACTGGCAGCCGTTATTTTGGTTTCATTCTGGTTTTATTTTAAATATTTATCACAATAATTATTATTAAGAAAAAAGCAACTGTGTTGATTAGTATATTATGTAGAGGTATGCATATATATATATATATATATATATATATATATTATAAATCGATAACAAAACACTTACATTTATGTTTTTCATCTCTCCATGCTATTAATTTTCTTATAATGATAACATGAAATAGTTATAAATGATTTCAAATAATGTTAAATTAGATATAAGCCTAATAATGGAAAATAATATATATTTAAAAAAAGGAGTTATATATTAAATTAGAATAAAATAAACAGTATACTATTTAAATTAATTTAAATTTACATCCGAATAAGATTAGTGCCTATTTGTTATTAATTTAAAAACGTATTGTTTAATTCTTGTAAAAAAATGTTTTATACTGGAAACAAAAGTTAGCGAAACAAAACTGCAAGCGATGAAAACTATGAAAAGTATCGAAAAATATCGAATTTTACACAAAAATAATAAACTATTTTTTTCAATCAGTAAAATTTTGATTAGTTAATCTTAGAATTATTTCTTATACTATTGAAACATTAAAAGTCTAAATATATCAATAGTTTTTCATCATCTGTTTATTTTCATTGTTGCATTGATAAGCTATAAGAAACAATAAGTCTATTTGTTTACTAAATTAAAATTTTATTTAGTTTTATTTGTAAATTGTTGCGGGTAACCTTCCAGATTTAACCACTTATTTGTACTTTTATATTATTGCGTGTACTATTTGATATTAATATATTTCGCCCTGGAAACTTTCAACAAATTAAATATATTATGTGTATTTAATTTTTTTTTATAAATATCTTTTATCTTAAACTTTATTCACATATCTTACTTTTCTGGACTTTTTAATCAGGGAGGAGAGAGGGGGAGGCTCCCTGAAAAATAATTACTTCTTTATTTATCAATACAAAGGCAGTATTAGGAGTGTGTTTATTTATGTCCACTAGTTTACATAAACATACATTAATGAATAAATGAACACTGGAAGTAGCATTAAATATGAACTAAATACGAAATTGCAATATTTTTTATTCGACATTATTGAATTTTTTTACAATATTCGTAGTCCAAATCGGGTTAAACTTTTTATATGGTTATCTGTTCTTCGTTTTCTGCAACTTCGACAATATTGTTCTGCTTTAATTTTTTGCGAGCCCATGGTTGGACTTCTCCTGAAGCAGTGAATAGGTAGAAAATAGCTCCCATAAGCTGAATTCCACAAGATAAATAAAGCACAACCCTCCATTCTGACGGCCAACAATTTTTCGTAATAATTCCAATTAATAACGGCGCCAGAAATCCGGGAATTGTTCCTATCATGTTGGCTATTCCAAAGACAACCCCTACATAATTAGGTGCAATTTCGAAGACATTTACAGCATAACCAGAACCAGTCTTTACTCCCATAAATGATATACCAATAATTAATAGGCTACCAGCGAGAAAAAATCGATTGCAACCTACATTGGCGAGACCAATTATTAACACTGTCATTAAAATAGTCATGAAGTATTGAACAGTTTACGGCACGCCGTTGTAGTCAAGTACTTTTTCTTGATTAAACTGTCCGCAATGAAACTTGCCAAGTTAGTCATAAAAAAAGCAAAAATATAAGGTAATGATGCCAAAGTTCCATTTGATTTCACATCAAGACCTAACACATCCTTTATGTAAGTTGGAAGATTAGTATCAAAGGAATAACATGCCCAGTTAAAGGTTGTATGTGCCACTACTATTCCCCAGAAGGGTAATGAAGTTAACATATCCCACCAAGGGATTGATTCTGATGCGTCCCTCGAAAAACCATGACCCTGCAGACTCATTTCAATATATTCGCGCTCCTTTTGAGACACATTGCGGTGTTCTTCGGGTGAATCAGAAACTATCACCATCCAGGAAATAAACCAGAGAATTCCTAATATTCCCACAATGTAGAAAATAGACGGCCATCCACCAGCAAATCCATACTGACAGAGTATTCCTGAAAATGGCAAAATAAGAACAGTGCCAATCTGTGAGCCGGCGATAACAAAACCAGTAAGTCGGCTTCTTTCGTTAGGTGGACTCCATCGAGACAGAACACAATAGATTGCCGGAAACATGACCCTTTGGCACAAACCGATAATAATTCGAAGAATCATGAGAGCTCCATAGTGCAGACGGGCACCCATGGGTATCAGAAGAGTAACCATGGCACACGTGAACATGCTCCAACCAAACACACGACGACCGCCAAAGCGTTGTGAAAGCCATCCGCCAAGGAGTTGGGTTACAATGTAACCATAATAAAAAGAACCAAGAATATGGCCCTGTATCAGCTTTGACCACTCCAGTTCGCCATTGACAGATGACTCGAAAGGTATAGTGGACGCGTTTATGGACAGTATATTGGGACATTTTGAATCAGTAAATGTGTTGTTTTCACTGCTATATTCTGTTTTATCATGAGATGTTTGATTTACCATACATATTAAAGCAACTGACATATTCCCACGAATAGCATGCAAAGTTATTGTTCCAAAAAAGTAAAGTAGAGCAATTGATCCTCTAGTTGAAAATAGGATAGGATATGTTGATATTTTTGCATCAGTAGGAAGCATAGTTAATTTTCTTTTTTCTAAAGATAGCGTCAAACATGAAAAACAATTTACACCAAGTTATTTTAAATACAATGAAAAGGTGGTCAATTAGAATTCCGCTACTATTTATTGCATAGTATTTAAGAGGATCAATGTTCATTTGAAATACGTGATTCAATAAAGAAAACTTATGTAGGTACATATATAGTTAAAAGAAAAGCATTAGTCGTTAGTACTACTCAACCTCTAAAGGTCATATCTCAAGATAAAATAAATGCTAGTATTACAAATTAAAATACATTTTTTACTATAGTATACTTACCTCATCCTTGAGAGACTAACTCTTTAGGTTATGAATATACGGATAGATCAATTACATTTTTTATTGTGAACATTGATTGTTGCACCATTTATTTGTTTATTTATTTAGTTATTATATGTTAAAGATTACAAAATCTAACTTATAAGTAGTATATAAGTAGTATAAAAAGCACTTTGAATACTTTATACACCAAATACTTCAATTATAGTTGATCAATAAAATTCACGAAAATGTGGAAATATTTCACCAAGCAATTATTGTATATATAACCAACATTTTTAACAAATAAACAGAAATAAAGTGAACCTGCTGAACAAGAATTATTATTAAATATCGATTAACTGTGTCAGTCTTACAGTATCGAAACCGTGTCACGTGATTTTCCAAAAATGTTATTTTGATAAACACATTAGAATACCTAGCTATATGTTCTAAATAAATACGTCTGTCCTATACGCTTGAACAATACGTAACGACTGTCACTGGCAGCCGTTATTTTGGTTTCATTCTGGTTTTATTTTAAATATTTATCACAATAATTATTATTAAGAAAAAAGCAACTGTGTTGATTAGTATATTATGTACTGTAGAGGTATGCATATATATATATCAATTTCTACATTAAAATATTTAAAAAAAAAATATCTGTGAAGTATTGATTCATTTATTGTAGAATTATTTCCTAAAATATTGAAACATTCAAAATCTAAACATATAGAAATTGTTTCACCATATCAATATTTTCACAGCTGATTATTTTAGGTGGTGAAATAATAAGTTAAAAATAGTCAGCTTATTTGTTTATAATTAATAATTATAATTCTTTTTATTGGTTAATTGTTGCGGGTCACCTTCCATTTTTAAACAAATTATGTGTACTTTCAGTTTATTGCGTATATTATTTAATATTACAAAAAATTCACACCAAAGCCATTCAACACATTAAACATATTATATATTTCAAAAATATATATTTAATATCCTTCAGTTTTATTCATTATAAATCAAAATCATAACTTTCACAGTTCTCTTACAAATATAGAATTACTTCATTAAATTTCAATACAAACAAGGTACCGGGAATGTTAATTTATCTCTTAAAAATTAACCTGAAACATTCAAATAGGAAAGTAGAAAAATAAGTTGTTAATAATACTTTTTATGTCAGTAATTATGGTCCTATGGATCCCCCCCTCCCCCACGATTGGAGATTATACATATGCTGCACATATACTGCAATCATCGCGTAGTATTTCTGTTATGTGGTACAAATCCGATTGCATGATAAGTAATATGAATGTTTCTCGAATACTCGGTATATTATTTTTATATTCCCCTATGCCCAACAAAAATATAAAACATTACACTAAACCATGTACATTATACTCTGCGCATTAGACACTAAAAAAATTATATTGAAATGCTATGTTATAGAACGTAATAATATAAAACAATACGAATAAGAGCGCTTTGTCAAAAGAGGGTGGTAGTATGTAGTTGTTGACAGTTGGGATTATTAAAATAAATATAAACTTTTTATATAGTTGACTTACCAAGTAATTGTTTTGTTTATATATTTTATTAGAAAGGGGATTTATTATTAGACGTAATTCTGTATTTTGCCAGCCAAAAAATGTGAATAATATAATTCATATTATTTAACCCTTAGATAACCAAGGTAATTTCCCCCCCCCTAAGATAACCAAGGGTGATTTTAAAAATCACCCTTTATAATCGGATTGAAAAAGCTTATTAATAGAAATTAACGTTTATTGGAGTATAAGAAAGAGACTCTGCATGATCCAATGGTATCATATATTATATAAATATGAAATAATATATATGAATATATGAAATAATATATGAACTAAATTTCACCGAAAGGTCAAAAGCATCGTTCACAGAAAATATCTACATGCACATATTGCATGAGACAGTAACAACCTCACTGTGCTTACCACAAACTGGCTGTTTGCACTTTTCACACCT
>JAUZND010005158.1:0-11337 GCA_034780555.1 Coelogynopora nodosa
GAACACAACCAGGAGATCGCTGGACGGAACCCAGATGTTGTGAGAAGATTGCCTCAATCACCTGGATATGGATGAGGACCTAATTTACCGATCGCATTGCGGAAGGGATTACGCGTACCATGCAAACCTGGCTCAACCATGGCTTGTGGAAGCGATTATGTGTACCATGCAAATCTGACTTATTTTATTAATAGTATTTGTTTATGGGGAGAGGAATGTTATGTATCGGCTTAATGGTTGTTTTAATTGACAGTAACAAAAAGGAAGCGCACCCGATAAATGCTTCTTGATGTTATATAAATAAACTACATAAGATAAAGTAATAATAAACATAACAGGTTCTTAATAATGTACATGCCTGGAGACACTAATCTACCTGCTAATGCCGCCTTTCATATTCACCCATTACCATCAACCTCCAGTTATCGATCTCTTGGTATAAATGGCCAATAGGAGCATTCCGCATCACGTGGTCCCCAATTGGCGAAGAATCTGAGAAACACAACCACACGCATGCTACTTCAAACTGTTGAAAACGGTTTCCCAGAAACAGACAATAATGTGCCATATGCCGCACCATTCTGGTAGTTTAGGGAAGCACTTTATGTATCTAATGGTGCGTCATGTATGCAGGTCTTGTTGTCATCCCACCTTCACTGAGACGAACGGCTATTGAAAATCTTAATGCAGCATATAATCAAGGCACTTTTTCAAAAGATCTTCGGGCCTATCCATTGTTTTTTGGCCATATACAAGCTATCAGGGCAGCGTACAATGACTGCAATTGAAACGCGCCATCACAGCATTCATTACCTGCAACTAATTGAAATCGGATATGTAACGTACAACCATTACTATCCGATCTATGATGCCAGCAACAAGCACTTCACCTCCCTCAACCCCTTTTGAATCGGTTTATGCATATTATTTCGATTTTGCAACCAGATAGGCTGTCTTTAGCAACTATGTAGTGGTAATTATCAGTAAACTCTGCAAAGTATACCAGAGGTCTATACTTACACGCCTGGATCACAATATGCTGGCGCAGCTGGCCTAATCGGTTGTCTACGATCTATGTTTGCCAGTTTTGGGGTCTCTGTAAAACTTTCATTTAACGGTGGACCACAATATACTACAAGTCTGACTCGTGACTTCCTAAAGCAGTGGGGCATCAACCATAGTATCTCTTCTGCCTATCATCCGCAATCTAATCGCAGAGCAGAAGTTGTGGTGAAAGCTTCAAAGGGCTTCCTACATTCTAATATTAGCCCAAATGATGCGCGGTGCTTCCGCATTAATGACCGCTTTCTGAGTGACTCCTTCTAATAGTGAACAGACTAAAATTTTTATTAATCTACACACCAGAGAAACATGGCGAGAGTCTTGGACAATGACAATAATAGTTGATCCCTACACGCACGCGTTATTCTTGGTCTCAAGAAACATGGATTATATCATATATAAATTGTCATCAAACGCCACTCCACTATAATAGGTGATAAATATTTTGCCCAAAATGGTACTGGAAACCACACAAAGAGATAAGACAGTATACTGGTATGGTGTCTGCAAAGTTCTAGACCACGACAAATACTGTATAAAAATTGATAGCTCAGGTCGGATAACAACACGGAACCGGAAGTTCCGTAGCCTATTTATTCCAGCTTCCAATTATATATGCCATCAACTTCTCTTTTAATTCCCTCTGGTTCAAGTAAGTCAAAAACGTATATCAGCCCACGGAACCCATATGGTACGTCCACATAATATAAATCAGCCTGCTTCAATAAAACTATCTGCTACAATGTCAGTGCCGGCACCATCTCCGATATTCACACGGCCTGCAGCATCACGAAAAAAACACAATGTAGCAGTCGAACTGTAATGCCCAGCATCACAATCATCGTTAAGAGATACTAGAATGACACATCACTCACCTCCAGGAAGTCTAGAAATGTCCATTGACGACATATATATACGCACTCAACGCGAGATCCGGAAAACTGCATGGCAATTAACAGACTGCGCACATGGTGAATGGGGGATGAACTGGTAGTTAAGCACTTGTGATTCGCTATGTGCTTGGATGGATTATGGATTTCCGTTAATTTTAAATATTGTCTAACTCATTTTTGCATATGTTTATCCCATTGTATTTTTATAATTTGTTCCATATTTTTTGTTTAGTTATAGTGATCCTTCTATATAGCCCATACAATTTTATATATACTATACTGTAGTATATTATATTATAATCTATCTATTTTTGTCATGTCCAGTATTAATGGAATTACTTTTACTCATACCATTTAAACTTAATATGATCTAATATATCTTATAATATTCTATTACTTTC
Source organism: Coelogynopora nodosa (assembly GCA_034780555.1). Lineage (NCBI taxonomy): Eukaryota > Metazoa > Platyhelminthes > Proseriata > Coelogynoporidae > Coelogynopora > Coelogynopora nodosa. The sequence continues at coordinate 2,357 of JAUZND010005158.1, forward strand.
TCTATACTAATGTATCTTTTGTATTCTTTCCTTTCAGGATAGAATACTGCGTAGGCCTAGCATAGGCCTTTTTGAAAGCTTTTTATATCGACCTACATTTATTTGTTGAATATTATTATATCACTACGTATCACCTATACTTATTTGTGAGTATTGTATATTTTCAGAACGCTCCTATGTGCACATGATATACGCATGTATCATTATACTCCAAAATAATAACATTGTTTCTGGGTTTTAAAATATTTTATGAACAAGCATTATGGGTAAGTGTACACAATGTCTAAGTACCAATTTGATAATGACTATGGCCAGTTAACTATGTGTACTATCAAGGCTGACAACACGAGTAGAGCAGGTAATATATTGTTATATATTTTGCCAAAACGAATGTCTGTTTTCTGGCATGAGTGGAACAAGCTTTTCTTCAATGCCTCTCATTTCCTACAACTCTGGGAGTTCTAACTAGAAATTCGTCTTCAGAAATTCCATTTTCGTCAAATCGGCCTCCAAAAATGATTTTTTGTAATGCATTTTTATTTTTAGTGGATTTCCTTTTGAACACAACAAGAGACATGTCTGACAAATAAATTAAATTAAATATCCTCTATTTGGATTTTTGCAGAGTTTCGCTTGTGAGCAGCCATTCTCCCATTTTCTGAACAGACTATGTTTCATGGTAATAACTATTGTTCCAGATTTTTTAACACAGATCTTGAAATCTGAAAAATCATAAACTTTGACACACTTTTTAAGTTGCCTTTCAATGGATGCATGAACTGCATCCGCAGCCATGAAGGTGTGTCCGGCTTATTTATTAATTATATATATTTATCGTATTTGTTTATCTTTACTCTCTGATGAAACGCGTACCTAAGACTTCTGTGCTAATAATTTGAGCCACAGTACTTAGTATATGGGTAAGAGTCATAGTAATTTTAAAAAGTCAGGCGGCATACGTTGTTTTTTATTAGTATATATCTGGTTATATAGGTCACAGAAGTTTGATATTATCAATAGATAAAAAGGACACATATACACGTGTATAAGCATTTTTATTAAATAAAATGAAAATTCGTTTTTTTCGACATACGCCTTTTTGTCATAGCACGGCAGTAATATATGTCAGTGAATTATAACAAATATTACATGCGATGTTTAGTTATTAATAGTAATAGCTAATTGAGGACATTATAGACAATTTATAAACATTATTCCATTATTGTAATAATATATGCTATTTTATATTTAATAAAATATATATATATAGTATGCTAACCATCTTTAACATTTGATTATTTTGTTGATTAGCATTTTTAAGGGTCAGAAAACTGCATGCTTATATTATAGAAACTGTAGTTACTATATCTGTTTTCAATATTTGTTACAATATCTAATTAATTATTTAATAATATTTAATATTGAATAAATTGAAATTATTTGATTTACTCTAATGGTTATTACTTAATAGTAATGAATTAAATTATTTTCTATAATTGACTATATTGTATATAAATTAACATAATCAAAAATATTGTAGAAAGTTTCACGATATTCAAAAATTTAGGAGTTTAAGGTACATTGTATTTAACTGTTATAGTATACTTATAGTATACACTTATAGTAATCTTATAATACATTGTATATACTTATAGTATACTTATAGTATATACATATAGCGGTTTTACAGTATACTTATAGTAGTAATATATATCAAACACATGTTCATACTTGACTTAGTCGGCGTGGTCGGCGATGCAGGCCTGCAACGCATCGTATTAGGAAAATTCAATAAATGCGGCATTGACCTGAGGAATTTTAAATCACTTGAAGACTGAAAGATATGGAGTTGACGGGTAGGGCATTAATTCCAAAAAGGCGCGCGCGTAGCGCGCTTCTTTGGAATTCCTTGGAAATCGCGCTCTGCTTGGTAATTAAATGGCCACCGCATTACGTTTAGAGGCTAAATCATTTACAGCAACATTGAGAGTACCTGCATGTGCGGCGTTAATGTTACACTCATCCATCATTAGACATGAGGGGAAAAATCAATAAAATGTATTTGAATGATTGATTACTAACATTAGGGTACCTCTGATCAATTTATTATGATTACTATCACATTCCTTATATTTGACTTAGTGGGAATAGCCGTTGAAATCAGCCTGATAGGACATTGAATGGCTGTAGAACAGTAAATTGGTAAAAATCAATAAAATGTACTTGATCGATTGATTACTACCACAAGGGTACATCTGATCAATTCGTAAGTAGGACAATCGAACTCAGCTACCTTGGTTTAGTCATAATCCCCATTGAAGTCACCCGAATCGGACTTTGCATGGTTACAATGCATCGTACTGGGGAAAAATCAATAAATGTACTTGAATGATCGATTACTATCAATAGGATACCTCTCATCAATTTCGAATTAGTAAAATCGTACTCAGTGACCTTGAATTAGTCGGAAACGACCTTGACCTTGTTTAAAACGGCCAATAGGAAGCCATAGTAACCAAAAATGAAATACTCGATTCTGATTAGCTGAAAAAATGGGGGGTGGGGCAAAAGGTCAAGGGGGGGTGATATAGAGCGCACCTTTCCCTACTACTGATTTGGTTTAAACATTTTAAAAAGCATTTGCATTTAAATTTTAAAATACATTATACTAAGAGAAAGTAGGCAATCAAGTTATTTATAAAATTATTAAATATTGTGAGTAGCTGATTATACTGCACAGAAAAACCGTTGTCATCTGCTTGACAGATTAACGCTAACTTTCCGAGAATCAAGAGATGATAATTATATATTTTCATGGAAATAATTACAAGTAGGGTTTTTCAGATAATTAATTCTTTAACTAATCAACATGAAACAATTAGGTAGACAAATGCAATGAACGAATTTATAGGTAGACAGAATATTATTTTTGGAAAATAATATCCAACAAAAGTGACTCTGGGAAAACTGCAACATATTCATATATGCAGAGAACGAATAACAAACATTACATGTTATAACTAATGCAAAAATAAAGGAAATACAATATGATTATAAAAGGTTATTAGTTGCTTTGTTTGACAAGAAGAATGCATGTTCGTGTTTTTGTGGGAGCAATATGGGAGAATTAAATTCAAAGATGTTGAATGAATAATGGGTGAATGTTAAATATAGCTGCAAGTAATTTTTAAAAACTTTGATAAGCAAGGAATTTTTAATTCTATAGTTTATTTTCAGTTATTTTTAGTTGACGCATATGTGTAAGTTTTATTGTTTTACAAAATGTTAACAAAACGCTTAATGAATGTGTCTAACGAAACGGTAATAGTTGCGTTTTCCAGTTTATTAAACATGCTAAGGTAATTATATATAGGCCTAATTAATAAAACAAATTTATGTTATTTTTAATCATATTTTTATTAAGTAGAAGTTTGTGAATATGTATTAATATCTATAAAATGATATACTTTAATTTATTTTAGATAATATTTTAATGATGTTTTAAAACAATGTTTGTTTACAATTTTATAAGCCGACATGAATAATGTTTTAGAGTAAAAATTATACAACTTAATTAAATATATTTTTTAATCGTTTTGCCTGTAGTAAATAGATATTAAACTATATTTACAATAGATATAGATAAATCATAAGTATGTCCATTCGTATATATCATATAATATTTCACCGAGACGTATAGGCGTCGGAAGTTGCGAATGGGGAGAAGGAGTTCGAATAGTTTGTAATTAGTTCGAATTATTTTTACAAAATGTTATCTTTCAAAGTATTTCGTTCATATTTGCCAAACGTGACAAGTATCAGGAATTTGTTTAAATTGTTTCGTACTAAATTTTTAGAAATATAATCAATCTAGCCTATAAATATCCTGAACATTTGCAGTGCCCAACTCTGAATATAATAATGGGCTAAGCTGCCGCGAGATTTAGATTTCGAGATTGATACCTCCCCAATCCTACATATCTTCCGACACCACTGTGATGCAATGTAATTAGATGATGAAAAGATAAGTAACACGAGAGCACATTGGCATAAAAATGTCATTGTGCCTAACTATTTCTATCTATCAGACCTTTTTAACGGTTCATAGCAATGACAAAATAATACGGACATAATCTCCACAAAAAGTATGTCTTGATTCAGAGGAAAGTCCACATATCATAGCTCTGTAAATATTAAGATGAGCCAATGCAAATTAATGACAGTATAATAACAACATTGACATCTAAAAAAGTATTAAGAAGTTTGCATAGCGAGATAATTCACGTGAAGACGAGCATTATTTAGTTGCTATGTTGTACGCTTACATATTAAATGTAGTCGTTCTGTACCGATAATTTAATAAGAAATAGATCCGATCAATCGGATCGACATAATAGCAGCATAATATTTATTTATTTTCGTCCAATAACATTCAACTTAGCAATTGCATTACATTTGTAATTTTGTTACCCTCACATGAGGTGTATTGTATTGATTTCCATAAATGTTAGAGAACATACGAGACATGCGATTCGAGATTTGCAGCTGTGGTAGAAAAAGATAATACTATTTCATTATACTATGATTGATTACTATGATTACTATGATTATACTATCTTGAATCTTTCTATGACAAAAAGTTACTTATATTGTACCAATTTCCAGACACAATTTCTTATTTTTAAAAGTTTTCATAATTTTTTATTAAAATAGTGAGCTGTATAAATCAGGATTATGTGGAACTATACGGAATAATCGTTTCGTGAGCCAACATGAAATACAGCATTATAATAATGTGTAACGAGAGTCCTATTTTTTCTAGTTTTGAAAATCATTGTCTTTTTTACGTACATTTTCACGTACGACTTTATAATTTTTTCATCTAGTTAACTGTTTCTGATATTTGGAGAATGTAATAAAAGGTCACGTGAGCAGCCTTTGAGAGATGGTTTCTTTTTACAAATTCGTTATTTATTGAATTGGGTTAATTGAGTTAAATTGGGTTATAATTATAAAAAATATTTTTTATAAATTCATTACACTAATGTTTTAATTGAATGAATGCTAACGTAATATATATTTATTGAGATACTACTATCTTAACATTTTATATAAATATTGATTGTGCTTCATAATAATAATATAATTGAATATCTTAAAGTATTTAAAAAATATATTTATAGAATACGGAAATATAACCCACAATTAAGCACTCTTCAGCTTAATATTTGTAAAAGTAAACAATAATTAACATGTAAAAGACAACGATATATCCCCAGTCTATAAAAAAAAAACTTTAATTTTTTTTTGTTATGATACCCTCTGCGTTGCCTGACTGGCATTTAAATATTTTTCATTTTTGAAAATTCAGATATTATAAATTTTCCATGATTTATAATGTTGTTCACAATTTTGAATTTTGGATTAATGACACGAATCGAAATATTTAGCAAAAAATACTGAAGTGATTGATTGATTCGTAATGATATAGACTCGTTTCAATAACCTATACATTTTTTTTAATTCACTATAAAAACACTCCGAACCTATAAAATCAAGAATGATTTTGGCAAAATATGTATTGCTATGTATCTAATTGACATACTAATTTTGGACATTGATAAAAAAACTTTTAAAAAGTGTGTGGCATTTTATATTATTCGGACCAGTATCAGCCGAGTGAGTATGGTCATTGTTATCCTGACCTCCAACATTATCAGATTCCTGCAAAATGTTGTTCATGGTCCAGATAATGATGTGATCCACTATAATTCCCTTCCTGGTCTTGTTATCAAATCGCTTTGAAACTTATACAGATATTGTATGTTAAGACTCGTAAATATTTATCTGTATAAAATCTAAATTTTGTGTCAAAATTATTTTTCTTTCTTGGATTTCCGAATGACGGTTCTATTGTGTCTTCAAATGTAAAAAAACACTAACCAATAAAAGAATTTACTCAAAAATAATTGCATTGTATGTTTCTGTTACACTACAAATTATATTTTATGCAAATTTGTAAATCAGACATTTAATATTTCTAACTTTTTCAAAATTGATCTTTTTTGATGTCATTATCAAAAAATCCACGTTGGAAAACATTATTTTTGGAGGATACAGTATACTGTAATTTAAGTTCAATTGGTCAATGGTAAGTACGTAGGACATCTCATAGGTCCACATCGTCCACATGACACCCCCTCCCACCCAAAAATCTACGGCGTTTAGAAATTTACTTTCACATTGGACCGTGAACGGTTAATGAATGTAATAATTATACGCTTTCGTCATAGAAACTCAATAAGTAACGAGATTCGATAACATTTTAATTTGTATGATTATACTAAATTTTTACTCTTTATAAGCTACCCAAAAAACATTATATTATAGGTATGTATTTGTCTTCTTTTGTACTAATTAAAAATAATTGCGTTAATTTTGTAATCACAATGATCAGCGAGTCTATTTATTACACTCGATGAAATTAACTTTTTTTTATATATATTTTTTTAATTAATAAGAAGAATTCCGTTCAAAACCTAACGTAGCCGAATGGATATGGAAGTTTCCTTCATTTATGATGGTAACCGGTGTGAACACTTACTATAGGGCAGGTACATCTTGCTTATTGGATGTAACAAACTCATAATATAGTGATGTTTTATTGACATTATTATATCATAGACTGTGGCGAGTATAATTCTTGTACTTACATTAACTATAAAATCTAATTTTAAACGTGAAAAACATTTTATATCAATGAAGATAAAAATCAATGATAAAATGCTTATTTTAAAATATGATTTAAAAAAGTATACCGTGAACTCGGAAACCGTGATAACCCTCACTTTGTATAAATAGTTGGGCATTTGTTGTTATTTTATGTTCATTTAATATGATGCCATATGTAAAAAAAAGTATAATTAATTGAAAATTATAAAAAATAATCGTCTGTCTGAAATGTTTTAAATACGGTGATGTATTATCTATTACAATTATAATGATATATCAATCTTTATCAATCGATATTCAATCTTTTACTCCTGAATTGTGCACAGCAATTTGTTCTTCTATAACTCATCGTTATGAAAGGTGCATAGAAGCTGGTGGACACCAATTCAAACATTTGGAGTAGAATTATATTACTCATAAGTTAATCATATATTACTCATAAGTTATGTATTATTATTATGTATTATGAAAATTTGGATAATTTTTTATTCAATATTAATAAATATTAGAATTTGGGTTAACTGACTTTTGGGCCACTCTGTATATATATATATATATATATACTATGAATAGATATTATACTATATGGGGTAAAAGGTTTTAAGAATAACAAAATTTAAGTATCACGATTTCGACAGATTACCATTAATTAAAATGCTTTTTGGCAGTTGAAAAACAAAAAAATAAAGTTAAGATAAATATATAGAACAACATTTTTCATATAGGAATAACAAACATTTGTGTAAAATTGTTTTCAATGTCATATATTATCATTGGCATTGAGTATTCCCATATAATATGAGACAATTTCAAGATGAGGTAAATTTATAATAAAAAAACTAATTTAATGACGCTTTTGTTCTTCTTGATCGACATTTAGTTAAATTTAGGAAAATTCATCATAAGTTCTTGCTAAGTTTTATTTTTGTTACAAAGATTGTTACCTACTTAGAAATTAGTGTTTTCGATTGATACATATATTATATAATAAGGTAAATAAATTCGTTATAAAATTTGTATTGTGGTTATATTTTCAAGTATAGCATATTATTATTGAGTATATAGTTTTTAAATTCTATTCTGGTGAACAAATTATATCCGCTATTTTGAAACCCGAGCATATTTTGTGGATTCAACTATTATGCATTACATCCTATAATAAATTGTTAATTTACATTGTATTAAATATAAAACAGGGACGGCAGAAAACGATTGACAGGTCATCTAGACATTATTTTGAATTCGCGAGTGCAGAAAATGTGAGTTTATATGGCACGTTTTACAACAGATAACTTACATAGTAATTAATAAATCACATCAATAAGTAACACTGAACACTGAACACTAACAAATGGCAATGTCAATTCTTTTTATATCTATATTTCTTTAACTAAAACTAGTAGGCATATCTATCATATTCAGATTTTTTAAAAACTTTGTAATGAGACGAAAACACACATTTTATCAAATAAAACAGTGAAACCATAGATATATAACTTGTCTACAACGACAACTACAGTAGAGGAAGCCGACAATTTCCTAATTATATTTACTTAGTTGATGAAAAATAATGGTAAATCAATACGTTTACTAAGTATACAAGAATCAATATTTTAATTAATGAGGCGGTCGAATTCGTACGACACGCTACAAGTACTTTGCGGTAATATATGAATACTTTATTTGCAACGATGTTCCAGCTATTTTGGCAAAGTATATCTAGCATTTTATATATATATTGTATATATATCTTTTATAGGTCGAACATACTTTTAGTTCCATATGTCTTTAATCTTAATTTTAAAAACTCAATTCTGTCCCACGTTTTATTTTATCTCAGATACAAATTTCATGATCTATTTTTTTTAATGTCATAAACTATATTTCTATATACGAGTATTATGTAGCGTGATTCAATTAATTAATTTTTTGAAAATAAATTTAAACTTAAAACATGAAGTTTGATAATGGGATTAGATGTTAAATAATTCAATTTTGTCGATAGAGCGCTATTTGTGTAGAGTTTGCAAAGCCGTCCTTATCTACTGAGCTGGTAATAATTGTGAGGCTGGCCTTATCTACTGAGCTGGTAGTAATTGCGAGGCTGGCCTTATCTACTGAGCTGGTAGTAATTGCGAGGCTGGCCTTATCTACTGAGCTGGTAGTAATTGCGAGGCTGGCCTTATCTACTGAGCTGGTAGTAATTGCGAGGCTGGCCTTATCTACTGAGCTGGTAGTAATTGCGAGGC
>JAUZND010005159.1:0-11337 GCA_034780555.1 Coelogynopora nodosa
AACCAGAGGTGGGAGAGTGGGGGCGAGGGGATAACGGGGGCGTGAAGGGTTAGTATGGCCTGGGATAAGGGGTTGGGGGGGGGGAAAGGGAGGGCGAGGGGGGGAGAGGCGGCGAGGAGGTAAAGGTGGAGGGTCAAGTTTGGCGAAGGTGGGAGAGTGGGTAAATAATAGACTTTGTTTCGTTCTTTAATACAACCGAGTTGAACTGAAATCTTTAAACACAGACTAAATATATAAATAAAATTGTCAGAAATGTTGAAAAAATAGATGACGTGCGGGTTTCACGTTCCAAAAAAGATTTTCGCGGTTTGAATATATGTTAGTGACTATTTTAAAGACCACTACGTATATACTATCATGATTATACCCTTAATATTAATTTTTACAGATTTTTCTGTAATTTATTGAATATTTTTCAAGGTTTTAAATTTCAAGACTCTATCAATTGCATAGAAAGGTAAATTTTATCGTAAATTAAAATGCAATTATCTTCTCAAAGTACTATTTAATATTTTTTAATGTAAATTTCCCAGTTTCTTTATTGAATATACAATAAAACTAAGTTAGAAAGTATAAAAATCCATAGCTTAATCACTATGATCTAATCAATATTGCTATAATCAAATAAGCTAGGTAGCCTACTTTTCACCGATTATGATCGATAATATTGATTGACTAAAATTTATTGATTAAACCACAGCAACATTCACAATTTAGTAATGACTATCGATTTCCACAATAGTTTATTTACATAAAGTAATAAATATGAGGTCTTGGTTATTACTATTTTAATATAAATTATAAATTGAAATTAAATATCATCCATTTGTTTAACAATTCGTATTGACAAAATTATTCATTTAATCCGTATTCTTATGATAGTTCAACTTTTTATAAAAGTTTATAATAGTTTGAGATTGTGTTTACATGATAATCTTGAACTACTGTAATGTTTTTTAAAAAGTCGTAAATATACTTTTAGACCTATTAGGAAAAATTAATTTTTGAATTTAGTAAATTTTTTTCAAAATTGACGAATATTAGTATGAATATGGTTTTATTAAAATGAATAATAAAAACCGATTGAATTGTATATAATTTGGATAACTGTCGCAGCTTTCTATAAATCCTGTTCTGATATTGATTAAATCTTGCCATGGTGATATACGAGTATTTATTAAGTCTATAGACACCTCGAATACAGGGACCTCAGAATTAGAGTCTATTTATATGTTAGTATATGTTAGTATATGTTAGTAAATGTTAGTAAATGTTAGTACATGTGTTGAAACAACTTTTTAATTCTATGATCGGGACTAGAAACTCTCTAGTAAATAATAAAACATTTTACATTTGACTGCCAATACAATACAAAACAATATAACTTCTTTTCCATAGGACAAATACCTTATATCAGTAGGTATATTCTTTGATAATATGTATATAACTACTTATAACAAAATCATTCAAAATAAAATAAGGTAAACAAAATGAAAACATAACTTTGTGTAAGTTTTTACAACATGACTTAATTTAAATCTAAAATTAAATAATATGTGAATATTATTATTAAACAAAGATATCTATTATATCTATATATGTTCTTAATTGAAAGCCAATTACAATTCAGACAAGGTTTATAATTACGTTCTACAATATAAAGGACCAAATGTTTATTAATATTAATCATTAGCAATAAATTAGATTTTTGATAACATCTCTAAATAGATCTCTAAAGAGATTACATGAATACAAACAGATTACTTTTCAAGTGTAGACTGTATATGCCATAGATAGGAATTCATATTGTTTGTTTATTCTAAAAAGGAATTCATATCTATGGTATATGCAATGATAGACGGACACATATGAATTGAAAAAAATAGCTTACCTGATTCCATGAGAAAGGTGAATCTGACTGATTTGACCAATCACAGCCATGCATTGAAGGAAAATTAGACGATGGTGGATGACTCATAAAGAAATTCTGATTGGTTGATGTCGGTGGATATCCGGAGGGGGGCAATAGTCGGGTTGTTTGATTGGTTAATGACGCGGTAGAACCATTCAGATCCATAGTGTTCGAATATAGATCTGCAACCAGTATCACAAAACGAATTATTTGTTAACACATTTTTTTCATGTTTCTAAAATATAATAGGCCTGTAAGTTTTTTAAAATTTCTGAATGACAAAAACAGATAATTATTTCAAACAAATAAATTATTGTTTTTAACAAATTTATATAAACATGGACATGCTATAAAAAGCGTGTAAATACTATGGTGTTAGTTTCACATAAATTAGGTATAATTTTGTTCATATTGTATCATTTGAATTAAACACCCCTCTAGTAGCCAACAATAATTGACTATTTCTTTAATAGACAAATCTCAAAAAACATAGAAGACCAAAAATGTATAGGTATTCTGCTACATTATCCAAAGTATTCTGCAACAGTGTCACAAGTATTATTTATTATTTCATCATTTTTAGCCAAAACTGTACAATGTAAACATGCGCTACTATTTAGAATAGCTAACATTACGATTTTTAAACCTATTAATTCTGCATTATTGTTCTGGTGACACACTTTGTGTATGTAGTCCGTAGAATGAGTATAATTTCATAAAGTCAGAACAAATCTTTGGATAAATCATTAATGCAATTGTTGCTAAAATCATCACAATCATTTTTACTTTATATATTACTGGATGGTATTAACATACATAACATTCTCTGGTAAAAGATACAGTTAATTTTATAGATGAATATTTCAAACTTGGTACATATTTGGCATTTATGTAAAAAGAAATTGTTTACGCTGCATTGACAGATTTTAAAATACATAATATTATGTTATGATTATTAACTAAATAATTTAGACCACATTGTTTACTGAATTAAAGTAATCTTTTTATATGTTGTTTAAAGCATTGAGATGTAGTTTTTAATAGTACACAAAAGAAAAGTTGTAAGATATACAAAATAATTTATTGTGATAAATGAAATTAAAAAGTTTATATTGGTTTTAAAAAAATATTTTTTATTGAATAATACGATATTTTTTATCATATATGTATATTTATATGTAGATTTAATATTTATTGCACACTTTAATATTAAAAGTCATAAATTAAATATTTATAATAAAAAATATCCAACAAAATAAAATAAAGTATTAATTAAACAATATACAGATTCTAAAACTGAAAATAAGAATAACTACATAAAATAAATATGTATTTAATAACAGTTATTATACAAAAAATACTTTTTATATACTTTTTATACTTGTGCACAATAATATTTACACGACTAATAAAAAAGGGTTTTATAATTCAATAAATAAAAGGACTAACAGTAACAGATTAGCAATACGAATAATTGTATTGACAGATTTATTTTTATTTTTATCAATATTAGTATCATTAAGTTATTATTATTGATGCTAGTAGTATCATTAAGTCATTATTATTGATGCTAGTAGTATCATTAAGTCATTATTATTGATGCTAGTAGTATCATTAAGTCATTAGTATTGATGTTAGTAGTATCATTCAGTTATTATAATTGATGGTAAAAGTATCATTAAGTTAGTATTATTGATGTTAATAGTACCATTAAGTTATTAAGTTATTAATATTATTAAATATTATGTAATTGATGTTAGTAGTATCATTAAGTTATTCATTATGGTTATCGTTATTACTTCTTAACTTATTGTTTATTAATTTTATTGATTTAATACATATGACATCTTCATCAAAATATACTTTTTGATTATTCCAAAATGACCGATCAGAAACAAATTAATTAAAGACAAATACATGAACTTAATTTTATATCAATACTAATTAAATACAAAATGTATACGAAATACATCAAATACTTTGCATCAGTTACCTAAAAACTATTTTCTAAATATCTGGAAGTTATGGATAATGTTATTTTATATCTGACTCCAAAAGGCGGCAAATGTTTGTGAGGTTATCAAATAGTCATGTAAAGTTATGTAGGTTTTTGTTGCCGTAAAAATAAATGTTGTGTATATATGTAATTAAAGTAGTTTCACTATGATTATCTCAAGAATGTAAGCACGTTCTGAACATCTAGCGCAATATTTAGAAAACAAAAATATTTTCAATTGTCACGAAAATACATTTTAATTATTATTAAGGTGTTTACAATTTGATAAAAAGTATTCAAATTATGTCAACTTGCGACTTGATATTGCAGAAGTCGACAGTAACAATTGGATATCAATTTAATATTTCTGGGACTTCGCCTTGACGCGCTGGAGTGTACGGATTCGATAATTGTAATGTAATGCCTCTAATCATTTTGTTTTGTTTGTATTGTATTAATATGTATGCCAAATATGTATCCATAGCTCAATCTGCCACTTACTTGATGCAAGTCCATTTTGATTGGACGAAGGGATATCTGACGTCATCAAAGGCTGTCGTCCAGTCAGCGAATAGCTTGAAAGTAGCTCAGCTGGATTGTAGCTAGATTGATTGAATACGTCCATCTTAAATGCATTATTAGATCCAGTCGAGTCGAGACCTGTTGCTGACGGATAATAATCCATTGAGTTATGAAGACCTACGTGTCCACCACCATAGCAACTAGAATAGTCCATTTCTGGAACGCCCGTATAATAATAATAGGGCATGTATGGATTACAAGAATAACCAAGACCTGAAAAAAAAGCAATGTTTGTAATATAATAAAAGATTTAAAAAGCTTTTTATAATCAATTTCTATAATATATGTCGGAATATGTTTAACGTAAAAAACTATATACAGTTAACGGCATATACAAAAATATATAAATGAATTATGTATACCATTATGTGAACTATTATTTATGTATATGTATATATAAGTATATATATGTAGATTAAGTAAATTTTGTAAAAAAAACAATGGAAATAACAATATATATTTTATTAACATTTAAAAATTGACATAGAAACTTAATTGTTTCTAACAAACACCATTCTGAGGTATAGTTGAAAAATAAGGCAGTGGCATATTTTAGAAATATTTATTGAAAGTTATGCCGACACATTATTTGATATGTATATGTCCCAATTCCCCCCCCCCCCAAATGTATTATAATATATTTTGTGATTATCCACAACACCATCAGGAGCTTACATAAATTTCATTGAGTCTACTGCGATTTAACAAAAATAAAGAAACTAAATTAATATCTTAATTTTTTTTTTAATAATATGTGTTGAAACCTACATATTATTTCCTTTAAAAAATGTTTTACTTTTTTTATTATAAGTTACATTCTACATTGAAATGTTTAAAGACATTTCAGTGCTCCTGTTTGACTAATCAAAAAAGTTGATCCCGTTAAACATTATTTTTGAAAAACAATTTATATAATTTATATGTTATTTAAAGTCTAATTCTTTCACTTTCTTAAAATACTATTTTTATTTGAAACGAATAACATCAACTATTGATCCAATAACATCAACTATTGATCCAATAACAGCAACTATTGATTGAATAACAGAAACTATTGATTGAATACAACTATTGATTGAATAACAGCAACTATTGATTAAAAAACTGCAACTATTGATTGAATAACAGCAACTATTGATTGAATAACAGCAACTATTGATTGAATAACAGCAACTATTGATTGAATAACAGCAACTATTGATTTGTAAAATGAAGCCTCCAATTTCGTGTCCAATGTTTAATTAGTTAATAATAGACAAATATATTTCATTCTCTGTCATAGAAAGTTAAAACTTCATTTAATATAAACAGATGTTTTACATTACAATCAAAAAGAATATTTACATTTATATTAAATATTTTAAATTGTACTTTTAGCCAAAGTATGCACAATTTGTATTAATAATTATTTGGAATAATAATTATATTTTAAATTTATTAATATTAATTGTGTTTGGTAACGAGAAGCATAAATCAATTGATAACTGCTTATGGTTTTCTTTTGACCTCGATTGAAATAATTTATATAAGTTGAATAATATTAATTAAACTTAGATTGTTTCCAATTCAAGAAAGATTGTGAACTCGAATATCAAACCTTTTCAAGGGCATCAATTAATCGTAAAACAATGTTTCAGTTGGATTCAAATTGATCAAACCAATCGAGTTTCGATTAGTTTGTGATGACGGTATGTCGTCAACATGCAAGTCGTCAATTTTAAATTACAGTTCACACTATTTCTCCTTTTGAAAAGAACATTATCTGTTATAATCCAGACTGATTTAAACTAATATGTATAAAAATTACCTAATATAGTTATCCTAAATACAAATAGTGACATATTAGTAATCGCACAAATTATTCGAAATAAACTAAACATGTATAATTTACATATAAAATGTATACATATAGTACAATAGCCATTATAAGTTTATTTGTATATGCTAGACACCCAATTAATATAACTAACATCACACTGTTTTAATCTCATATATTGATTGGTAAGTACTGATATGTAAAACATTTCAAATCGTTTGAAATTGATTGGCTTCACTATTTTAATAAAATCGATATCTAACTCGACTCAACAAGCAAGGTCACAATTTGATATCGTCATGCGAGTTTCAATCAGTTTGAATCCAACCCAAGCCAATCGAGAGTTCGAACTAGACTAATGAGTACTGTGACAGAGTGTGCTCTACTCCAAGCTCTATGTATCACTTTAAGTTTATAAAACGGTGGGATCTCTTTCATTCGTCGAATTTTGTGATTTCTAGTCATACCTTACTACTAAAGTTAAAAAGTCATGTTTTATATAAAAAAATATGTTCCACTAGCTATCACCACTCAACTCTTCCTTTAATTTGGATTGCGTAGCCACCACCTTTCATTATTCAAATTATTCTGTGTGACATTTCTCAATTCACCGTTGTCCCATAGTTTGCCAAAATCTCTCATCAAGCGTATTACTGGGCAAACCCGTTGTCAAAAAAAAACCGTGAAGTCATATGTTCCTGCGCGTCTGGTCTGGTAGGAATCTTACCCTACAACTAACTGACGTCTTTATCCCAGTCGAGCCATAGCAATCTATTTCAAGGATAATTTTTTAGAAAGATTTCAGTTATTTTCATAACATTTATTCTCTCGATAGTATACAATAGTATAGTTTGCTTCTTCTAATCTTCTGATGACAAATTATACAATATGGATCGTTTTCGATATGTTTCTCTTCTATTGAAATGTTTTTGCGCTATTAAATAATGAATTAAAATATTTATCATAAAATGTTGGATATTTATACGATGAATTGAAAAAACAATTAATACAATATAAGTACCAAATATGTTCTTTATTGAATTCTATGCTTTGAAACTGGTTTTAAATTTTACTTACATATTTAGTCTTACAAATAATGGGAATGCTAATATGTGTATTCTATGGTATACTAGTACTAGAACAGTTTATTATAGTTTTTCATTACATAAAATGTAATTTTCTATATAAATTGGCTATTATTTAATTAACTAAATAAAAACAAGCAAAGGTTATGAAATTTGAAAACTTTGTCGGTGATTCTTTCATTTGTTTTGTTTTTGAAATATAACTTAATTTTACAAATATAAATAATTAAAAATAAGTAAAAAAGAATACGATATATAATAATAAATATAAATAAACTGATAAATTATAAAAATCTACGCAATAATCAATAAAAAGGTTTAAATAAATGTATATACATATTTTGTATCAGATTCAGTCATTAACTCAAATGTATTTATATATTTTTCAATATTAACGTCAATGTTAAGTTTGTCAACAAGTGAGACGCGACACCGATTTGAAAATTTGAACTTTTTATTTTATTAAATGAGTATTTAGCTATTTGTGTTTACTTGAATACGAACGAGTTTCGTTGCTACAGTATTTCGTAATCTAAACTTTAATACGAACTTTAACTTTTAATATCAATAACAGATTTTCAATTCGGATGCATTGCATGTAGCTTTAAATATTTGAATAATGCCTTCAACAATTGTTCAATGAATTATTTATATATTATGATATCAATCATATAAATAGGTAAACCAAACATAGGGGAATAATATAATAACATTTGATAATTCATTTAATCCTTCGTACGTGTACATACTTTTTAGGGTTTGCTACGTGGAGGGGGGTAACACGGTACCCGTATATGACTAACACGGTACGATTGTTTTCAAAAAATGCAGACCCCTTCAAATAGTTAGAAATATCCTATATTTATGCAATCACACCGATTCACAACATTTTTGATTTGTAAATATTAAAAGTTTTCTTTTTATTCAGAAAAGTAAGTAATTTAGTACATTTTTGTTGTCTTTTTGAACAGGAGTTATATTTTTATCAAATGTTACACTTGTTCAGTTCATGTTTTAAATTTAATATAACTATCTTAGTATTTAAGTTATCTGTATCTCTACAAAGCTTCTTTAAATATAAAGTATGTGCAATGAATACCTTTTAATAAAATATTTTGTAAATGCGCATTTCATACATAAGGTGATTAATATATTAATAAGGTGTTTTATAGAAGGGAAAAATTAAGCGGCAATAACTTACAATGTTCAGAAAGTAGAAGAAGTAATTTCTTAAATACTTCTTTAATTTAGATATTCATTGTATCAACGACCTTATTAGTATTTCATTATAATATGATATGACTGTGCTGCTTATTTCCAAGCTTCCTAATCTTTAAATACACTAAAGTATTCTCAAATCTAAAGAAGCTAATATATTCGACACGTATAGGTATAATTTACTCACCAGGAAAAACAAATTATTCAAAAACTCTTTATTTAAGGCATTTTATTGAAAATAACATTATTGTGAAAAAATAGGTTTATTTCGCTGTAGAATCTAATTGTTTTTTGGCTTTTTACTTTACGTGGATTGTTATTATTGCTAAAAAGACTTAATAGTCGAGTCTGTGCAACTTTGTGTAAAAAGCCTTTTTTTCTTGATTATGCTATTAGCAAAGAATCCTAGAAACAATAGTCCGAATGTGCGCCATTTTTTAAAACTCATTAAAGTACTTTTATATACCTATACATTGTATATAATATATTGAATAGGCAATTTCACATAATAGGGAATAACAACACAATGAATAATTTTTTCTAGAAGCATTTTTTCGCTAAACAATGTATTATCATTAGATATAATAGACAGTTACATGCGCCTTATATATATAATAAATAATAATAAAATATATAAAAACATTATATATTTATATTAATATAAAATAAAAAATAAATCACTTTGTGTTAAAGATAAAATTATCATTTTTTAGTTTTAAAATATTTTTTGCACTAATAAAATTTATATACAGTAGCAAATAATAATAGAACAATTATTTAATAACACATTGGTGTTATATATCACAATCTTTTCATACCTTGTCAATTAAAGTTATGGTATAATATTAATGTTATAAAATCTCGCTTTTGAAAGCCAATTTTCTAAACGAAATAAATATTTATGATAAAGAAGAAAGCATAACACAAGCCGTGGGTGTTTTTGTCAGTTTTACTCTTTTTTAACAACATAAATTACTCCATTTCTTCATGCTCTTCATGTGTTTCATGTTCTTCATGTGTTTCATACCGATATAAATAATGTCGATTTCAACGTTTTACAGTATAGACTGCATTTATCCAACAGAAACACACTACCAGTCTAAATAGATAAACACAGATGCGCTCCTACCAAGTAACATATCTTGTATATGTGTACATTCAAGTGTTTAGGTGTGTACGGTCGTCTTATGTGCGGTCGTCTTATGTGTACAGTTTCTTGCAATCAATTATGTCAGGCAACAAAATGAATAAATACGAATGACCAGTTGTAAATAAATAACAGTATACGGTTACACATTTCAACCAAATAAATTCCTTATGAAATATGTCTTATTTGAAAAGATTATGTCAAATTCTAAATGCGAAATCTGTGATGAAATATAATATATATGTTTTTTCAAAATTTATCATTTTTGCAATCACAAAAAATAGCGTTTCAGTTTTTTAAATTATAAACATGATTTATAACATTAACATTGCATATATTTACATAATTGTTTATATATTATTTTTACATAATGAATGCATATCAAACCAAGTACTTGTGCAGTTTATGTATTTAAGAGATTCTGGTCTACAAAAATCTATAATTTGGGTAACTTTAGAATTCAATGTTTATTTGGTTTAAGATTTGTTAAGAGTGATGCAGACTTTGAATCTATTTCATAATAATGTCAAATTTTAGGTTTAGAATTAAAATACTATTGGGATAATATAGTTGTAAAAGAACCGTTTTTTCATAAAATAATACGTTTCAAGGTATATTGGATAATTTTTACATTATTTACGTTTCACTTCTTCAAGTTAACCCTTTTTTTAAATAACAAAAATTTGTCAAATAAAACCAAATAAGTTTTGATAATTTTTATTTAGTAAGTTTCATTATATTATACATAAAACTAATAAATATTTATATATATATTTGATGGATTATATTTATCTTTTATAATTTTATTAAAAAAATTTATCAATTTTGAAAAAATAGAGAAATAATTTTATTTCAAGAAATTATCGTGGTATTTGCAGAAATAATTTTAATTCTATTTAATTCTATTTTAATTTATATTTAGTATTTTAAAATGTGTTAAAAGTTATATTTCATTAATAAAACGTTATAAAAATGTTAACGTTTTTATGTATAATTAAGCAGATACATAATTAATTATATTTTATACAAAACACATCCAGTTCGTGTAATTGCAGCTACATTTATATTTATTAGAATAATTTCCTGAATAATAATCATGCTACTATCAGTAGTATAAATAGAAACAAAAACTATTTCATACCATCGGCGGAAGTAGTCCACGGATTGATGTAGTCTGCAATGCTTCCACTGCCATTGGAAGGAATGACGCCGTCATACATGGAAGAGTATCCGGAATTCACCTGACCACTGGCACAAGAGTCCAACCTGGTCGGTGTTTGATAGGGGTCTAAGAAGCAGATGACGAAACATTCCACTTAGTTGAATGTAGAGATGCCATATTTATTTAATTGTACAAATATTAAACATATTAAAATATATTATTTTAAACACATTAAAATATATTATTTTAAACACATTAAAATATATTATTTTAAACACATTAAAATATATTATATTAAGCACATTAAAGTACATTGTATAAACATATTAACGTACATCATTTCAAGGGCGTAGCCAAGGGGGGTGCGTAGGGTGCGTACGCACCCCCCACACTCACTGACCTGGAGTTCCGCTTGTATG
>JAUZND010005160.1:0-11337 GCA_034780555.1 Coelogynopora nodosa
AACAAATTTTTATTTGAAATTTTATATAGCCGTCGGTAAAAGGTTAAAGACCTAGGTAAATTCCTGTGGCTACCCTGTAAAGATTTTATCAATTAGCAGAGTTCAAGTAGGGATATTGCTAAAGTAGGCCTACTGTTTTCATTATAATAGTACTTTTTTATGTCATATTGCATATATATTTTATAATGATCCCAATAAAATATTACACTTTAAGCAACTTCTGCTCGTTTATAATATGCAATTCTTATTAATACTTTATATTGCTACTACAAAATATGAATTGTACACTGGCAATGTTCTTCTTTTATAGTTTTGTATATTTACATATTATATTGGTTAACAAAGTATCAGTTCAATGTATTACATGGTCCTGAATATGACATACATTTTATTTGTATATTTTAGTAATATTTTATACTGTTTTATTTGTAGCATAGCATTGCAGTAGCTGAATTTATGGCTAACTGGGTGCAGGGTGTCCACATTTTTCATAAATTTTAAAATTAATAAATAAATAATATTGACAATAAAAAAACTTGTATGCTTTTCCCACAAGTCATGCAATTAAAAACTTAGTCAAATTTTAAAAATTAATAGTATTTAAAAAACATTTAATCTAAACATTAAAATAATAATCTACATATTTCAATGAAATATACTTTTTGCAGTATAAAAATATTCAAAACATTTTTAACATGCTTTGCACTAAGCAGCTACAGTGAAAAAGGAACAACTAATTTTTCTCAGTTGAAATTTGTGAAAAAATAATTAAACTAAGCATTGTTGTATATATTTTTTTAAATAGGCTTTATCCTTTTATTTCATACATATTTATATCTTCATATATTTAGTATTATTAATGTATGTTTTAAATATATCAAACTAACATTAAGCTATATTTTTATACATATAAAAGTAAGTTCATAACTTTAGTTAGTAAAAATATATGTTAACATTACATTATTACAGCCACATTATTGGTAGGTGTTAGTCATGGATTTTTAATCAACTTTAATATGTGCACTATGATACTGTACTTAATAGCATTACAAGTAGACAAAATACATACTTATAGATCTTAAATGAAATTTGCTAATAGATAATGGTTAGATGTTGCTATTTTTAATATATAATTAAATTACATT
Source organism: Coelogynopora nodosa (assembly GCA_034780555.1). Lineage (NCBI taxonomy): Eukaryota > Metazoa > Platyhelminthes > Proseriata > Coelogynoporidae > Coelogynopora > Coelogynopora nodosa. Next base: position 1,146 of record JAUZND010005160.1, read on the forward strand.
CTAAAATATGGGCACATTTAATTGCTTTGATTTTTGTACTAAATATGCTTTAGAATGATATGCTTTTATTCATTTTGTTAATAAATAAGATATTTTATGTTTTATTTGTTATTATTATAACCATATTTTCAGGACATTAAGCCTCCCTATAAACCACAAATTCTATTCTAAAGTGTGGAATGGAGATTATACCACTATGATAAATTATATTAATTAATTTTAAATTATGGAAAATATTATATGTGAACAGTCCCATATATATATATCAATTCAAAGCATCTAATTATTGTATGTGTGTCTACCATGCTTGCAGTATATAATACATATTTTTTTAATCAACTATCTAGTTCTTTGATATGATAGTGTTGCAAAATTATTATATTTACCATGAAATAAATCCTATACTGATCATTATATAAATAGGAGGGGGAAGCACATAAACTTAACTTAAAGCCATACACTTAAAATTAGGTGGAGGTGCATAGTTAGAACTTATGGTAAATATAAAAGTAATTAACATTGTCAGATTGAATATGTATTTAATTTTATAAATCTGGATTAAAATATCTGATTGGGACTATTTTTTGCAAAATATTTAATACTAAGGGGTGAACATAATTCTATTTTCTAATCTTGACAAATGCTAAAGTAAATGACCAAAGCTTTTTTTAGGGGAAATAACTTCATCATTATTAATTTACTCTGTTAAGTTTATACAATTTCAGTGATGGGCAAACGTTTCAAAATATGTCTTTAGGTTTAAAAATGTGTGTCAAAACAGGACTTTTTAAAATGTGTGTCAAAATATTCAAGAATATGTGAGAACTAAAGATGTTGAAAAGGGTTGCCTCTGAACAATCATTTTGTGTATGCAAAATAGAATGCAGAATGTACAAATTATATAGATAAATACACTTCTTATATAACAGCTACAGAATTCCAACAGCAAATAAAATTATTCAACATAATTGTATTTGTCCAACAAGAGTTACTTATAGTGGGGCAGCTGCCCCGCCAATTTGTATATCATAAAACATTGTATTATGTTTTGCAACACTTTAGATGTGATAATATAAAAACAAATAAAGAACATATTTTTATGATAATTAGTTATAACTCATACAAAATTTCCAAAATTTAATGAAAAGATTTCTTCTAATTTAGTTAGTATTAGTTAAGCTTATCTGAAAAACATATTTTGTTCTGAATTTCTAGGTCAGAAATTTAATTAAAAATATTGTGTATGAACTACTTATTTCTATTTTAGTAAGTTTATTAAATTTATGTAGGTTAAATTTTCTTGAAAGATTTTATCTTGAGTAAATTTCTTATTTTATTACGTTTTTATAAGAATTATGTTAACTTATTTATGAATAAAAAAATTTATTACTGTGAATTTCATATGTCAGTATATCTTGAAAGCTACTAAACATTTTATTATGTAATTGAACAGTGTCATTTCAAAAAATAATTTAGTTTAACAGCTTTGAATAATTATTAATATTTTAAATATTTTGTGAATTTTTACAATATTCGCAATTTTACTACTTTGTTCGTGTTTTTATGTTATAGGAATATATTTTTATTTTTAAATGCTCAAAACGAATAAGTTATCGAAATCATTTCATTGAAATATATTGTGCATAACAGCAATTAATTTAGACATAATGTTTTCTTGGATATCTACTATATATATATATATATATATATATATATAACTTTATCATTATAATTATACACTAATATTTTGAAAACCATTTTCTTTAAATTTCAGGTAACTACTAGTCCTGTGCGAAATGCTAAGCCCTTTAGCATTGTCAGGTTTCCTGGGGTTCTGGGCATCAATTTATTTACTCCACTCCTTCTTGAGATCAAACAAGACCGTAGGACCAATCTATTCAGGTCTTCTCATTCGTTATGGTCTATCAATCCATGTTCTACAAGCTCGTTGGTACACAAATCGGTTCAATAGATTTTTCCAGCGCTGTGCTCAATTTGAATGGTTACCATGGAAGCTGTGGTTTAATCTTGGTGTGTTGTTTGGTCTAGTTTCTATGGTTGCAAGTGTAGCATTGCTATCTCTCCTAGCATACAATACACTTATGCGGAAACCAATTGAACAACAAATTTTAACTCCAGTTGTAAGTTTATGCTATCAATTAATAAAGATCATCTCTATTTTACTTTGAATATTTCAAACATTAATGTTTACAATATTAAAATAGTTAAATTATTATTAATATCTACAGAAATTAAAAAGTCCTACTTCAAAATTAAATAAATTTATTAAATATATTTTACAGTCGATACCGTAGTTTTACTGTCGAGTCATGACAGGAAGAAAAGGAGATTTATGTTAAAGAGTAGAACATATCCATTAACCAGATCTATACCATTAGATATTTTTAATAAATTCGTTTAATTGTAGGGTTTGACTTTTTAAATATTAATTTAGTGTTTATAGCTTTTAATTCATTGTTAAAAATAAACTCTTAACTTTATCTAATTACCAAACCTTCTCGTTTCAAGAGAAAATTAATAGGTTTTTTTGGTTATCAGATTATATTCGGTTTTATTTTTGTGCATTTTAACCACCCTTCCTCCCTCCTCCCCTAGATGCCGGGGGTGAACCTTCCCCTTTCTCAGCTCGGCTTCTACCTGGCCACCCTGCTGGTCTGTGGAATCGTGCACGAGTTCGGCCACGCAGTGGCAGCCCTCAGGGAGCGCACGCGGGTCAATGGGTTCGGTGTCTTTTTGATGGCGGTCTATCCCGGGGCCTTTGTGGACCTCAACACCTCCGATCTGCAGTGCCTGAGTGGCTGGCGACAGCTGCGGATCTACTGTGCCGGGGTGTGGCACAACTTTGTGGTCGTGCTGGTTGGGCTGGTGCTGCTCAGGACGCTGCCATGGATACTGTCGCCTGGCTTTGCCGTGGGAAGTGGAGTGGGTGTTACTTATCTTAGAGAGGTGAGCAGTTGTCACGGAACAAAATTCAAATGTTGATCTTCTTTTTAGTCTGTTAAATATTCATTTTTTGATTTTCAAGGGTTGTTTTTATATTATATATAGAAATTATATTGATTACTGAAAGGAATATGTCATTTCCTAAACTAATTCATAGAAATTTTATTCATTCACAATTGCGTATTTATAATTGCTTCATTCATAGAAGTATATGTTTTCTTTACTATGACGTGATATGTTATTGATTTTTTAATATCAACACTCGGTAAAGCTTGCCCTGGCATACCGTATGTCTTATTGTTTGTAATATAACTTTATGTAGGAGATAGTTACATATACTTTATATTTTTAGAGAGAAAAAAATATTATTTATAAAAAAATACATCTTCTAATGTATTATAATGGTGTGAATAATTTAAAATAATAAATTATTAAATTTTATTTAATAGTTTCATATTTTTTATAATATTTAAAATAAATTAGGTATTTAAAATCAGTAGTATGGTTAATATTTTAACATTGTCGTTTACAAATTCTTGAATTAATCAATACATAAATAATTATTATTACAATATACGGACAGGGTGTCCGCGACCTGGAAAAACCTGGAAAATGTTTAAGCCACCGGGAAAAAGGACATTTAGCTATTTATAGAATGAAAACCGGGAATTGGTCTTGATATTTCTGTCACTTGCCAAGTCTTTTATTACCTTATAATATATGTGACTTTTGTCATTTTCAACTAACATCAATTTTTTTGCTGCATAATCGTGTATTATACTATTACTGACTTCTTTTACCCCAAGCACAGACATTATGACTGCAGGGAATTAAGCAACCCTGACTTGCTGAGCTGTCATTGGGTAGTTTTTTTGTTAGTCTTAGAAGAGAAAAACCGGGAAAATGACAATAATTGTTAGCCTGGAAAAACCGAGAATTCGATTGTGATATTAGCGGACACCCTATACGAATTATGCCTTGTCAATCAGTCATGTTTTGTCATTAAATATGCTCAAACATGTAGTTATGTTATTTATATAATAGTTACCAATAAATTTTGTCACCCCTGTCTCATACAATTCTTTGTGTACGTATTTATTTGTCAGCTAGTCAATAAATTTATCACGTGATTAAACACATGCATGTACTAAACAACGTGTTGTTTTGCTATGTGTATGCACGAGTTATAGATTATTCCGACCAGTTTTTAAATACTATTCTACCTCTATTGCATCTTTCGTAATGTTCTTGTAATATTACAGAATTTAACATTTCTTTTTGGTTAATGATATATTTCTGTAGTATGTGACTTAATGTGATAACACTTATTAGATGGTTTGCAGTCAATGCATAAATCTTAGAACTTATAAGGTGACAAAAGCCAAACTGATAATAATTCGTTTCGTGGGAAGTCAAAAGACAAAGTAAAGTTGAACTGAAATTACATATTACGTTTTCGAAGAATACTTACTCCTCTGTAATTTGGATTTCAAAAACCAAAAGTAACTCGTGCATACTGTACTACAAGTAACTATGATACCGAGTCGATAGTTCCATTTTCTGTATTTGTTAAATGAAATGTGTTGTATCAGTTCTAATAATTATATTTTTCATCAAAGCAGTATTATTCGTCTGATAATATAAAACAAGAACTAAACTTTACTAGTAAATATTTTTGTGTCTTATATGATTTTATTTTCTGAATAAAACATTGCCTTTGTAGAATCTAGATAATTTCTTTTCAGGGAACTGCTTTTTACACATTTTTAGTTTAATTGTTTTACAAGCGACGTATTCTTGTTATTCGGTACTGCATTATTTTTAATCGCAATGAAAGCAGCTGAGAATAAATTTAGAGAATTAATCAATAATAACATCTTATTACGTTATTTTGATTTATTTATCTCGTGTCTGAAAAGAATGATTTATTTTTTGCTAAAAAACAAACTAAAATAGTATTCCGTGATACAATAACAGGCCTGTCAACTGTCCTGGTTTTAGAGGATTACTTTAGGGTTAACAAGGAAAAAAGAAAAAAATGTGAAATTCTGCGAATTTTAAAACAAGGGAAGACATAACGCATTTCTTGCACAATACAAATTGTTTCATTTTTACAATAAATAGTGAAAGACAGGATTTTCAATGTTTATTGGGCAAGAGCCTACTTACGATTATTTATTTTGCTTGTGCCCTATACATTTAACATAATATGAAAATATATGTGGCGTCTGAATGCTTTTAATGTTTGGTAAATGTCAACAATTTTCGAGTTGGCTTGAAAATCGAAGTACATTACAAACTGTCCTGGTTTTGAGCCTCGAGAGGATGGCAGGTGTGTATTAATAATGCTAAACTTTATACAGACTATAATGAAGAACGTAATTTCTTTTAATGCACAGTGTGACAATGATAATATGTAAAGCATATAGACATGTTCACAGCTCAGCTAGCTACAACTTATGCTAAACTAGCTACACAGACTGTTTTGATGTATTTTTACTATATTTTTTAGTGCTAGAATTTATGTTAGCGTGTCGCATTTTAATAGCAACAATTTAATATTTTGCTTTTTGAAGGATGCAATGCCAATACACTGTTGTGTTGTTGCAATATCTTTATAAAGTTTGTATTTAATACCAGGAACGCATTTTTGACAAAAAATAGTAGCATTAATTATTTTTGCTTGGAAAGCAAAATAGTTTCAAATGAGTGTTTTTTACTGTTTCAAGAATAAATCCTTTGTTTTACTATCTGTAAAAGATGTTTTAATTATTGTGATCAATACCTTCCATATACTATAACAAAATTTGAACTTATAAATCAACCGCTAACTTAAAACATTTGTGTATAGCCTACTTTAATTTTTTTTGGGATTAGCTATTTAAACAAGTTTTGTGTATGTTTCAGTTTCATTTGTGTAATTTGTTTAACATTCATTATTAATTACAGTTTAATTTGTTAAGGATGCGTATATTACAGATATTGAGTGTATAGTTTTATTTCAATAATACTAATTATATAATTATTTAATTAGTTGTTATCTCTTAAGACTAATAAGTTTGTATCGATTTTATTGCTGATGTATCAATATTATACACCAATATGATTTATAAAATGCAATCATGGAATAAGCTAGTTAATATCTTTTTATCTTTAAAGTTAAATACATTGACAATGTACGTAAACTTTTAAAAGTTTAAACTTACATAATAATAAGGCTCCCTTTAAATAATAGGGTATTCTTTATTGCTTGGATCATTCAAGTAATAAATTAATTAGATTTTTTAAAATTTAATAAAATTACTTGGGAAGATTTTTTAAAATAAAACTAAAGACAGTGTGGAAATATTTAATAACTACAGTGTATAACATTCTTATATTAGACTAAGGTTATTTCTGCGGAGTATAAAGGGCACGTGTAGATTGTCGATATTGTCTCTGTCTTCAGTTCAGAATGTAGGGCGATCCAGTCCAGGACCGTACTCTTGGCATTTTAAAACGGATTGCGTGGCAATATTGAGTATATCAAATTGTTGGTTATATGCTTAAATAGCGTCCTTCTTTTAAGATATTATCTATAAAATACTCCGCCACGTGTATATAATTATATAGTATACTTATATGTCTAGACACAATCTAGGGATGTATTAAAACTCGTAATGTAATTTTATGTTAATGTTAATCATATTTTGTCTTAAATTTGTTTAGCTATTAAGCTGATCACATCGATACAGCTGACATATTTCAATCATACCTTTATAGAACACACTTAAAGAACCACTATTTAGAAAGGAACATACTAAAATTGCAACGCGCTTCATGGTGGTATAACATGTCTTAACGAGGATTTGTTAGAAACGTTTTACATTTTGGTAAAGTTTATTTCTATGTTAAATATTTGCTTCTTATATTATAAAACGACCATATAACATTGCCTCGTAATTCTTCTTTTTTCAAAATAATAAATGTGCAGTCAAAACTATAATACTATTGCATATCTGTTTGTATTTGTACAAATTTGTCAGATATGTTTTTCAATACAAAAAAGTTTAAAAAATCGTGTTCTAGATTTCTTAACATTAAACTTATGAAATCGATGTCAAGTAGCGAATTACATTAATTTTCAACTTGACAGACTGTTTCAGAGAGGTTTGAAATTGTAATAAATATCTAATAGACTAGAATATTATTAAAGCTATATAAAATGTATACTTATCCGGAAATAAACCTAGACGTTTCGTAGAAAAATGATGAATTCCAAATGTATAAGTTAAACAAGTTTATTTACTGATGTGTATATTTTTCTTATTTTTTAGTTTTGTTTTCATATTTAACTTCATTTTAACTTCTTAATTAGTTAATTGCATATATTTTACAATGCATATTTAGGTATATTGCCTTAACACGAACGCTCTTTGCAACTGTCATAATTTTTATAAATCCAATTTTGAATGAATTGTATTTCTCTTTTTAATTCAGATGTAAATTTATTATTTTTCATATATCCGGGATTCATGATAGGATTAAAATATTAAAAAACAGTTTTTGGTTATTAATCTTGTAAGGATGATCGTGTACGACGCTTCAGCCATATTCTTTGTCAAGTACAAAGTGCTAAGATATTAAATGTGTACATAGCAAGAGTGGAAAATAGTGGATTACAGTGGGTGCAGGCAACCAATCAGAAAAGTAGTAGTTTAAAAGTACATTCTAAGTTTGTCGCATCCTTTTGAGCCTCAATTATATTAATTCAATTAGTTTATGAGAATAAATACTTCCGATGTTTTAGATTATTTAACGAAAATAAGAATTTATTCAATATAAGTGTCGGAATCAATTAAATAACTCTCGACTGGTCTTAACGAGGAATCCATGGTCGTCCCCCATTGCACCAGAACTCGGTAGTGACCGGCAGACGCGGTCTCTTCCTCGGGGACTCGATCACCCGACTGAACACCTGCCCCGTGAACCGGCTGCCCGACTGGTTCTCGTGCCTGGAGGAGGCTCGACTGCGCCCGGTGGGCTACTGTCTGGCCACCGGGATGTTGAGTCAGCTGGACATGAGTGGGGGACTGAGACAGAGGACCGGGATGGGCAGTGTGGAGTGCTGTCTCAACCAGTCGACCACGCATATCTGCTTCATCTACACGAGCCGGGGGGCTAGCAAGGTGACCGTTTCTTGATAAAACTATATTATGTCGAGTAGCCGATAGTGTAGCAGACGCTGGCGTCGTTTAGTGTAGGCCTACCTGTACGTTGTGTTATGGTTACATAGTTATATAGTAATTGCACAGCAATAAAAGTATGTATAAATATAAGCTTTTAGAGTTTTCCAAATAATGATACTTGTTTTCCACAATTTCAAATTTTAATTCAATGACTGAAAATTAAATGCATAAGATGGAACTCGTTTTTCTATGATCTGTAAATAATCGTAATAAAAGGTAGTATTTAATTTGTTTCCATTGAAATATTTGTGTATTATAATATATTTTGTTAACAATTTTTTAGAAATTATATCATATTATTCTGCTGTAAATAGGGGCCTTCTTTTAGATTTTCTTTTTCTGTATGCCGATATAATCAGAAAAAGTTAAAAACTTTTTTTTGTGCACATAGCAGTTTAAAAAAAATATTTGGTTTAATATCCTAAATATAATCAAACTGCTAATTGAAGGCTGCAGTATATTGCTATATTTTGATTATATCGTTAATTACCTTTATAATCATTTTTACTTCGTGAAAGTCTGGTATGATAAAACTGTTATGGTTGCTTATTATGGTTGGTTATATATTTTCCTTTACCCATATTTACTATATTATATACCCAGTCGTATTTATTCAATTATTCTGTAAGTATCTTTTTAGTAGGAAATTTCCACAAAAATCTCAACTAGACATGTCCGATAATCAGTCGTTTTTGTGGACACGTTTGGCATAAGTTGAGTTAATGTTTTCTTTTTAATTTTTATATATTGTAACGGGAACATTTTAACATTATAACGAGAACATATTATCCTTTAACAGCCTGCGCCTGGTTGTGTACATAAACCCCGTTGTGATATATTGTATATAAATGTTCTTATAAAAACGTGGGAATTGAAAATTTTTGGTACATTTGTTGGAATACATAGTTCAATTATTTTATAATTATTGTTAATCTTGAATTATTGAATCTATCCTTTTATTTACTTGCGTGGTCTGTATAAATTCGCCAAAAAGGGAATAAGTTTCAACGTAAATCAAACCAATTGTGCTAAAATTTCTGGTAACTAGACTGTTTCTGTAGAATATATTAATAATGACTTCATAACTTAGTATGTTCAATTCATATGACTTCGATAATTGCAACTTTTGGATATCCATTGTTCCCTACAATGTGTGCTTTGAATAGATTTCGTAGTTTTATTGATAAGTATTACTGTTTGATTTTGAGTGTTGAATGACATTTAACTGGATTAATATACTTAGCCATTGAAATCATTTATCGAATATGAGCTATTTACCCCTATCCACTCCGGGCTTTTCTAGCGCTTCCATTTGCCAGAGGATTTCACCCCCTCTTATTATTTTTCCATTTTCTGTCAAGCTATAGTCGTTAAACTTGGTGTATATAGGTAAAACTATTTTCTACCAAAATATGCATAACGCAACTACTATACTAGATTTAAACAACATTGTAATAGAATCAAAATACATTGTCAGGTCTGCGAGAAGAGGCACTCTGTATGGATTATGTACAACAGGTTACACAGGGGTCGTTGGGTGAAGCGACCCCCACCCCTGTTTTTTTAAATTTCTTTCTGAGGATGCCCTTTTCGAAAGTGATGATCTCTCACTATTGTTTATATCTCGGATAAATCTATTTTTCTCTATAATTTGTTCAGTTAACGTGTTTTATTTATATGGAATTAATCAACATGGTAGAGGGTATTTGGAAGGTCACTGTGCAGGTCACTAGTTCAGGTTTGTTCACAAGCACACCCTAGATAAAAATATTCTGTTAAAACAATTATATCCCCCACACAACATATTAACTACACACGTGATGTATTTGCGTCGTAAATGCAGGGATCCTAAAAGTCCGGAAATTTCGAAGCGATTTGGTTACCTTTCAATACTCTTTGGTTACTTACAATTCACAAGAAAATGCAATAAAATGTTACCCCCACCCCCTACTACCCTCTTATATATATTCAGAAGTATAATTATTTGTGTAACACACATG
>JAUZND010005161.1:0-11336 GCA_034780555.1 Coelogynopora nodosa
ACAGTCTTTCGTTTAAAACAAATATTTGTCGTACCGGTATTATAATTTACGTAAAGAACAATAAATTGGTAACATGTTGTTCACCAATCTTTATAAAAACAATAAATGATTACTATTATAGTAACCTAATAGTAACCTAACCATCTACCTCAGCCACCTTAAGGCGACCTCACCTTAAATTAAGTCTGGCCAATTGTATAATGTAGAAGTATAACTGTCAACAACACCTGTGTCGTTCAATCAATATTTGCTGAAAATGACAGCGATTTGTGTTACGTTTCCACACTTCCGTGCCGGGATGAACAATAGACATACTAGTATATAGCAAATATAATTTATGCATACCAATGCTTTTATAATACTATAGTGTCAGTTCGAATTTGTCGCTGCCGTTATATGTATTTTTTCCGTATAAATAACAATGCATCATTATATTGCATCTATGTGTAATTATTATAAGTAGGCCTACTCAGTAACAAAATATCTTTTGATTTTAATGAAAAAAAATGTGACGTGGGATAAATATCGGGCAGACAAAATAAGTTAATAAAAATTATTAATTAATTTATTAAATATTTTTGATAATATATATATTGCATTACACAGTCACATTCTACAATTAAGTATATTCAACAAAATTATATATTTAACTGTTAAATATTATTGTTATAATAATATATTATTCTAAATTCGCAAAAGTGTTAAATTTGTAATTATAAAGAATGACTTTAAATAAAAATAAAACTAAATTGTAAATGCACAATTGAACTATACTCTCTACATATGGCCGTTTTAAAAGCCAAGTTAAAATATTACAACAGGAATATGAACGACATGTAATGTTGTATCAAAATATTATTTAACACCAGAAGCACGGGAGTTTTGAACTACCTAGAAGCGCGGCTGACATCAATTGACGTAAATCTGACTTTTAATAGTTTCATGCTAAAAAGCGTAAAGTCTATCTCTATTGTAAACACAGTTTAGTTATTTGATCGTTTTAGAGATAATGTATGTATCGAGCCTAGTTATACACACATACAGTTAAGAATGGTAGTATGGCAGAGAGACAGGGATGAATACTTATTTGTATATTATGTAGTATTCTGTTGTGTATATTATACCTAGTTTTCTTCAACCATTCAGAATACCAACCAATAATATTTGCCTAAAAACCTTCTGCTTGTCAGTTTTATAGAGCTTGATAATATTCTACTTGCTAAACGCAGTTTAGTTATTTTATAAATTAATATATAAGCAGTGCTTCTGAAGAAAGCGGAACACAACAATGGCACGAAGAATTCTTACGGCTGCAGAGGTACTTGAGGGAATTTTGGCGCTGGACAGTAAAGACAGTGGAGACAATAGCCAGCATAATAGCAAAGGAGAAGAAGAACATCAGCAACCTGGATTCACGAGGTATTCCCAAGGCATCCGGACACCATTAGATGCATTTCGCCTGCTTATAGACGAGGGGGCTATTCGGCACATAGTACAATGCACCAACGAGCATGCCCATCGCACCCATCCGGACTTCAACCTGACTGAGGAAGAATTGGACAAGTTCATTGGGCTACTTTATCTTCGAGGTATTATGAATGCCAAGAACTTTCATTTGAAAAAGTTGTGGTCAAAGGACTTGGGATGCCCTGCATTTAATAGAACACTTTCACGAGATAGAATGCGCCTCATAAATAAGTTCTTGCGTTTTGATCATCCAGAACAAAGAAGAAGGAACCTTGAAGTTGACAAGTTTGCCCTGATCTCAACGGTTCTAAACAGATTCGTCGACAGTTCACAAAAAAGTTATCGACCTGCAGCATCACTAACGACGAGCAGTTTTTTCCAACCGAGGCAAGATGTCGGTTCACACAGTATATATGCCGAACAAACCTGACAAGTTCGGGATCAAATTTTGGATCCTTGCTGAGGTAGACAGCAAGTAGCCTACTGCTACAACGTAAGCCCATATCTTGGAGCTGACGAGAACCGACAACTTGCCTTGGGTACACCCATGTGGTCATGGCACTGATATGGAAAAGCTACAATGTCACCTGTGACAACTTCTTTACCAACAATAATTTTGCGCAACGACTGCTGCAACAGCAAACAACAATTGTTTGGTCGATCAGGACAAACAGACGCGAGTTGCCACCTCCGAAGAAGCTCAACCTCCATGACAGCGCTTTCCACCAGTCTGAAGCAGTACACTTGACACAATACCAGGCTAAGCGTAACAAGTCCGTGTATCTCCTCAGCACTCAGCACAACGGAAACAGGACGCAGCCAGATGGGAAGAGGAAGCCGGAGACGATCCTCTACTATAATGCAAACAAATTCGGGGTGGATGTGCTCGATTTCATGTGCCGTAGTATGTCAACAAAGGCAGGTTGTCGAAGGTGGCCACTGGCTGTCTTCTACAACATCCTGGACCTCGCCGGTTTGAACGCCTACATTTTCTTCAAAAAGGCAACTGACAACAATCTGCAAAGACGAACCTTCTTGATGCAACTGTCAGCTGAGCTACGCGATGACTTGGCAGAAGACAATCCTGCACCACTGCATCAACCTGCTCCAGTTCAAGAACGCCCTGCACCACTGGAACAACGCGTCAACTGTGCTGTCAAAAGCCATTGCACGAAGAATAGAACAGTGACAAAATGCACAATGCGAACGGCCAGTTTGTTGCAAATGCATGGCGACTATCTGCTGCAGATGTATTTGCATCTGAATGTACTCTGAATAAACTTTGCTAATTTGTAGATATAAACTTTACATACTTATACAATGTAGATATAAATACATGTTGTAGATGTTTTGAATAATTCTTTGATAGATTACTATATTTGTTTTATAAACACATGTAGATGTTTTGAATAATTATTTGATAGATTATATTTGTTTTCCTATTCAAATTGACTCGAAAATACAATAATTTACTATTTTTAGTAATTTACGTCAATTGACGTAAGCCGTACTTTTAGTAGTTTTCGCCATATTTTGTTCGAAGGAGCATCGATTTCCTTGAAATTTTCAGATTATTATTAGCTCATAATATAAATAAAAGTCAGTAAAGAACAGCTCAGAAAAAAATCTGGAACAAAAATTATTAATGAATAAACATTTAAAACTACATTTTCTGCCTTTTGAATTTGGTAGGCTAGCTTTTAAATCCACAGGTTTGACTTGTCATCTGGTTTATATAGTAAAAGCCAATTTTGGATTTTAAACATATTTATTGATACCTTAAATGCATGTTACTATACATTATTGCAATTGAAAATATAGGAGAAAAAAGATTTTTTAATTATAATAATTTTTTTAATTTAAAACTACATCTTGATCTATTACATTACATTATCAGCTACTGAAATTGCATAGATGCTAAGCAGCAATCACTAACAAAAAAATAAGAATTGGTTAGTATACTATTAACATAAAACTTGGTCTAAAATATATAGCCAATTAACAGTTTAATGTCACTTTTATATGCTTAAACCGCCTCAGTGTTTTTTATGCAATCTTGAGTGAAATTTCTGCATGATATGTTATTTTCATTTTCTTGATTAAGTGAATCGTAACGCCCTCATAATGAGACAATAAAGTGTTTTTATTAATTATATCTCATTAACCGACAGGTTTTTTATGGCAGCTGTATTTTTCAAAACCTGCAACTTTCAAATGTTTAAGAGAAGGTTTCGGAAACCGGAAACTATTTTTTTCTGAAGTGGATTTTATAAAGTTCACGAAACGTCATATTTTATGGTTAAAATGATTCATAAAATAAATCCCTCTATTCCTGTATTCTTAAAAAACTGGTAAGCAACTTTTTGAAGTATTTTTGTTTTTAAGTTCTTGGATATATATATTTATATCAAATATGATTAATTTTGACGAATGCTACCATAAAATTAGTTGAAAAAAATCAATCATTTTTGCAAACAATTTCCTCATAGTTTCTACTTCATTTGGTTGACAATTAATTTAGATTAGTTGAACGAAATTGTCGTTGTTACACAAGAAAACAAGTCTAAACCTTATTTACAATCAGATAATTTCGTCACATATTTTGCGAAAGATTAATGAATATTAATTGCAACAAATGGGAATATTTTTCATTCTGCGTGTTGATGATAGGTAAATTAAGAAGAGAGCTTGAACCGTGTTCACTTTTTTGTGCATACAAGTGTATACAATATAACATTTATTGCACACACACTGCTGAATACGTGTGATATTAAACTGATAAAAAACGCCCCACATGGACAAATATACGTTAATTCAATTTGCCAGAGAAATACAGAAAGATTTTAGAAAGTAAAATGTATCAAATATATTCAAATTTTATAATTTCCATACATGATCTAAAAAGTATGTAAACTATAATATATCGAAATTTACAATATAAACATAAATTTTAATGATTAATTTTTTTCAATTTTTATTATATATTATAGATGTAGTATAGATTAAAAATATAAAGTTGATTTCAGATTGGAAATGCAACATTTTGGAGACCTTCTCGTTAGATAATCATTAGTCTAATATATCAATAAATGGAATAATTAAAATTTAATAATCAAGAATATATCCAGATACTTAATTAAAGATACTAAAGGTTTTACAATTAATGCAATAAATAGTGATTATTTCATTTTTAGATTGATCATGTTTGCCTCTTAATTGTCTTGCGCATGAGTATATAAATATGTATATGAAATTTAATTATTTCTTTAAATATTTCATTTACAATAATTTATCACATTGATTTTATATTTGATCATATCAATATCAATCTATAACGATTTTGATTTTGATATTGATAAATATTATGATAATCAGAGAATTTACGATTTTTGAAAGATTAATGTTATAAAATATGATTTAGACATGATGACTATAGGATAGCAAGTGATGATAAAAGTGACTTTATTGATGGTTTTTTTAATTGTTCACCATCAACTAGAGCTTGTTTACATCTTTTGTTTTAATTTGTGAGTTTGAAAATAATTAACTATTAATTAATATTTCAGGAAATATTGAAATGTTTTCTAGATAGAATGATTGCGCCGAAAAATGATATCTATAAAGCGAAATTATCGTAATATATCGGAATATGTATAGAAGCGTGCAACATTTTCTAAAAAATATATACGCGCAATGTTAATCAATAGGTCATGAAAGCAAGAGAAAAACCACAATAAAATTTCAAGTTTATTACAAATAATACAAAAATCCAAGCTTTCACCTTTCATCAAGAAGGCATAATCGTGGTGTGAAAATTACAAAAAGTGTTTAAAAGATTATTATTAATTTAAATATAATGTGCGAAAAATCATCGGACAATTTGCTTTTGTCGATAATTCTTTTTGTCTTAATGATTTCCTAAAATTATATAAATTCGTTGTAACCGTCTTTAAAATTTACTTTTAAATGGGAATCTGATAATAGTATCTCTTTTTTAGATGTCCAGATTAAAAAATTAGATTCTTCCTTTTTTTTAACATTTACCGAAAACCTACTCACAGTAATTCGTACCTACATTTTTCTCTTTCCATAGCCCTAACATAAAATTAAATGTAGTTCAAAATCTTTTTCTCCGTGCTTTAAAAATCTGTAGTCCTCAGTTTATTGATGACGAAATAAAATACATCCTGATCCATTCCTCCTTTAGTAATCTAGGCTACCCTATATAATCTTCTCCTAAATAAAGCCTTATTTCGGGCTCGAAAATCTTTTTCAATCCTAGTATTAATAAGATAGATTTTTCTACTTAGAATATATTTATCTGTACCCTTTTTAGATAGCTTAGAGACTTCTTTTAACAAACAATTTCTTATGTTTTCTAACTATAAACTTGTATTTAATTACCAAACACTCTTAAATCTAAACATTCTTCTAATTCTATTTCTTCAAATCCGAACAGAGGTGTTTATAAAATTAATTGTCTTAATTGTAATTCTTTCTATATACAATAGGCCTAGGTGAAACTGGCAGAAAAAAGCACAAATCTATCGTTTTAAATTTAAAAGCCGATAATTAATCATTCTCTTAATACGGGTCATTCTCCTGATTTTAAAAACGCTTCCCTAATTTTTAAATGTAATACTACAATTTCTGTGTTAACAAATCCAATTTTGTCAACATGAATAACGCAGTCTATCTCCTTGATGCTAATTTAAGTAAACTCTTTCTCAATTATGTAACATAATTATTTTTTCCTCATTCTGTAATACATTTACTATTATTTTTAATCTGTTTAAATCCACTGTTATTATGCATTCTTTTGTAATTTACACACCTATAATGTTAACTAGCTGTTTTTTTATATATCTAGTTTTTATCGATTTTAATTTTTTTATCTGTCTGGTATTTGCTTGTAATTAGATTGTTGAGATGCGTTTTTATGTATATATCAACCTTTGATTGGCTGATGATTTTTCGCATGTTATATTAAAATTAATAATAACCTGTTGAATACTTTTTGTAATATTCACACCATTATTATGCCTTCTTGATGAAAGGTGAAAGCTTGGATACTTTGTAATAATTGTAATAAACTTTAATTTTTTTGTGGTTTTTCCTTTGCATTCTTCACAGTGACAATTACTTGTCATTATTTATCACGAATTATATATTTTGAAAAATGTAAAGTTTTAACGATCCTTATCATAGACTTATATATTACTAATAATTATATATATATATATATATAAATACTACTGTAATTATTTTATTTAATTGCGTAACATTATATGTTTTAAGTTTGTTTAAATTTAGTTATAATTTTATGTCACAGCATGGTTAAATTTTATATAATTTTGTTTTAATTATAATCAATAAAATTGTTTAGCGTTGTTTAAAAATCGATTGTCCTTTAGAATGGGTTGAAAGTTTTCAAAACTTATGCGAATTCACATTCTAAAATGCATCCATTATGACTATCGAAAATATTTTATGGTCGGCGTAGTTGGAGGTTGAATTTTAATTTGCATGCACCACCTTGATAAATAGTTTGATTTATTTTTAGTCGATCATGCGGTAGGATTAACATAATAAAATGCTACCCGCCAAAAATCAATGTAGTCCATTTGAATATTCAACTGAGTGGTCGACCGAAATTATTGGACCTCAAATTATTTCTTTCTTTCTAATATAACATATTTTACCTGAACTAACTTAAAATAAAGAATGATCTGATTAACAAATCATTCTCTATTAAAAAATATTGGTATATATTTAGACCAAATAATGTACTGCTTACTGCATAGTAATGGATAACATATATTTCTTTATTACATTTCCATTTAAATTTAATTAAAATTAAATCCTGTGGTTTTGGCTGTCATTTATTTTAGATAATTATATATATTTCTAATAGTAATAAATAGGCTTAAGCCTCTGCCTGTATGTTTATAGTTAAAAAACTTAATAATTATAGTCTATTAGTATTACTAATAGATTAGTATTACTAATAGTATTAGTCTATTTATAATAATTAGTTTCCAAACATAAAAGAAAAATCTGTACTGAATGTACAATAACCTTTTCCTGAATATTATACAATTATAGAAATAAATACATTCTATTCAAATCCTTAAGTCAACATTAACTGAATAGACTGAACTTAAGCCTTAAGGCATACAATTGTTTCTTAAAAAAATACTAAAACAATAGCATCACATGTGATATATATTAATATTATATGTTGCCGGTGACCAGTTAGGTCTATAACTATAAGACATTATATTTATCAATATAAGGCCTAGGCTAAAGACTATAGGCTAAGTCGCTAAGCCAAGGAACCTAACAAAGTTTGAGACTGGGTTGACCAGTAAGGAACTTTTTCAAGGTCCCCAACTGGTCAACCAGTTTAGGTCTGATTGATAAGTTAGGGACCTCAACAATCCTGAAACTTCAAGAAGTTTTTAAAAATGGTCAATCTATTTGGAAACCAGTTAGGCCTAGAGACCTTAATAGGTGAAGTCAAAATTTAAAAGGTCCCTAACTGGTTTCTATATATTATATTCTGTAATATATTATGATTATTATTTGGTTATGTTATATTTTCATTATATTTCTTTAATGAAATTATCCTCCACATTTAGAAAGTAACCACATGAAAATAACATCAATTTAAAGCAAAAATTAGTTAAAAGCATTTAAACTGTATATTATAAGAAACATCCACTACTTACTACACAATATATATATAAAAAGTCCCCAACTGGTCTGAACTTTGAGAAGTCCCTCTAGTCAATCTAGTTAGCAACCAGTTAGGGACCTTTCAAAGTTTGTGACTTCACTTATCATTATTATTTGGTTATATTACATTTTCAGTTTATATATATATTTTTATTAAATTGTCCACTACATTCAAAATGTAACAATATTTAAATTACATCAATTTATAGCAAACATTATTTAGATACATTTAAACTGCATGTTATAAAAAAACATTAACTACATGAGATATATGAAAAAGTCTACAACTGGTTGGCTCTGTTAGGGACCTAGTAATAATGTGTAATGAAAAGTTCCAACTAGTCTAATAGTATTTGTTTTATAATACATTTACTATTAATATATATAAATAGAAGTTTAGCTTTTTAATGTTTTGTCACCATGGTCAACTATTTTCTAATATTAAAAGGTTCATAACAGCAATGAATGGTCCTTAACTGGGCAGTGTTTATTATCAATTCATTTGTTTGACAGTATTAGACAATAAACTAGAATAGTTGTTGTTTATACATTTAAGACATCATGAGTTATCAATATTAAAAATTCCTGGCAGAATTCTTGGAGCAGGACTTGCCAAGCCCTAATTTTTTCCACTAAAATCCTGGCAGAATTCACCAAGCACTCCAAGAATCTTGGCAGGATTTTCTAAGGCAAATTAGGAATATTGATATGATACAGCAAGATAAATAAAGAATCCTAGCAAAACATACCAAGTACCTTAAGAATTTTGATGGTATTTAATAGGGAAAATAAAGAATCATGGTGGGATATTCTAAGCCTTTTGACAAGATTGACTACAGTGTGGTGGTATGATCAAAGCATAATCTACTAGTCCAAATATTTGGAACAATTAGGGTTAGTGTCCTAATCTTAATAAAATATCATAGAACTTTTTCAAAATTACAGCTAAAACAATGCCATAAATCAAATAATTATCTTCTGGATAAGTTTTAATGAAATTATATTTTTTGTAGAGATGATATAAATAATATACAATTATAAATACATAATATGTAAAAATATGTTATATTAATTACAATATGTATAATTAAATATCACAAAATGAATCAAGGCAGTAAAGGTAAACGATATAATTAGTCAAAAGGCAAATATTAAATTCATGTAATATGTCTAATTCACACAATAATTATACAACTCAAAAAATATATTTATATTCTCTTGACACATGACAATTTGAAGTGAACTACACTATTTTTTAATAATAATTTTTTTTAATTAATTTGTGTTTAAGCTTTTTGGAGATATAAGCATACATATATTGTTTGTTATATATTTTTCAATAGATAATAATTTTATTTTTTATAGTACTAAATATTGTAGGTAGTAGCATATGTGTCAGTGTGTTTTTCATACATATATCTTATTGTAAAATATATTATGTTATTTAAATTTTGAAAACCATAACAATAAAAAATGTATATGCACAACAGTAATAATTTATATAATAATACAAAATAAATACCATATAAATAATATGGTGCATAAATGCAAAAAAATTACATGCTGCTTTCACAAATAACACTAAAATTTATAATGGATATAAAACATTTAATAAAGAAAAGCCAAATAATTATTTAAAGTCTATATAAAAAAATAACAATAACTTATTATAAGATTATCACAATAAATGAAGAAATTGTAAATGTGTAATACACTGTATAAATATATCTATATGCATATTCTACAAAAAACAGTGAATGCTAGATGTTCTCTACTGAAATGTAAGGATCCTTAAGATAATGAACAGTGGAAATAGATATTGTTAAACAATGTATAAATATAAAGAATATTTTAATGAAATGTCTTGTTTGGCTTGGTTTAGTCAAGTCAGCTAGCTCCCTTTACATCATATCTATAGCACCAAGATTTCTAGTGAAATAAGGTGACATAGTTAAATTATTGTAATGATAAGCTAATCAAAGTCAATATAATTATTTTAAAGCACTTTAGCTCTTCAAAAGAATACATTCATTGAGTGGGGTTAAATATACTATCAAAAAACTATTAATTAATTTTTTAAATGATCTAAAATGTAAAATTTTACTATTTTTCTTGAATTTTATTTTAATGCCATACAGGGGGTTTTGTAGTCTCCATGGCATTAATTATATATACCTTACATTGATAATTGAAAATAATAAGTATATTAGCTTTTCATTTGTGAAATCCAATGAAACATATAATCATAAATACATATTTTTAGCTTCTAATTTTAAAATTGATAATGGAATTTAACATATATATTAACATATTAACTTTGAAATAAAAATATGAAGTCATACTTTGCATATATTGCATATTTAGAATTTTATATATATAGTTTGAATAAAAATAGTGTTATCTCAAAGAAACATTTTGTAACAGGCCCATAGCAATCATTTGAAAATATTATTTTTTTTAAATTAAAAAAGGGCACTTTACAGTAAACAGCCCATATAGATTTGAGGGCATATTGTCTCAAATTTTGCCTACACATGCTTGAGGACATATTGCTTATATTACTGTAATAAAAAATACTCATTAAATAAAATAACTGTAAGTCAAGCATAGGCATAGAAATCAGATTTTCCTCTGCCACTGGTTGAATGATAGTGATATTCATTGAGATATAAATAGTAACAGTAGAGATTACATACCTATTATATATTACATACAGCCCATTTGTAACTATTCACTGCACATTATTACTAGGTCCTTAACTGGATTGACCAGTTGGGGACTTTTTTATATATATCTTCAGACCTGTTCACAACTACTCTTTCTCCGTAGTTTCTATGGATTTGACACCCAAACTACGGCACTATGGAAAGAGTGTAAAATACTACGCATAATCGTTTTAGTTGATAAAAAAATGTATGGTGCAAAATATTATTACAACTATCTAATTTTATTTGGATAATTTTATCCTCTCCTCAACAATTAAGTAACTAACGTTTTCTACCTACCGTCTACCTGCATTATACAATTATAATAAAATTAATTTTTCAAAAACATTAAGAAAATTTAATTCATGCACAAGATTTATTTACTGGAATTTCTCTTATAAATAATTCAAGACAAATGCAACATGA
>JAUZND010005162.1:0-11335 GCA_034780555.1 Coelogynopora nodosa
TTATAATACACTGTGTAGACCATGTTATGAGCTTTTAAAACTTTTATATTTTCATGCGCGGGTTTTTATGGCGACCTATATTATTTGTATGAATTGTATATATGAACTGTATAAGTAAATTATGTGTTTCATCGTAACATTTTAACAAATTATATAATATATTATATATTTCCTTTTGAATCATTAAAACTTTTAATATTTGGGACCGTGATCGGATCTTAACTGAATAAAAAGGATTATGATTTTGTTTGGGTTTTTCTTGGCAGCATGCAACCTTTATCCTGCTTCCTTTTTCTGCACTCGATTTGCTCATTTTCGAGCTGATAGATAGTTCTACATACGTCCAGAAAATGAACATTATATGGAAACCAAATATATACAGCTGAATTACTTTATTTCAATTAATAAAATGTCGTTATTTGAAAAATTCTTGATATGCCATTTAGTTTGTTTTAATTGAATTTCTGTTTTACACTGAATAATTATAGTCGATAGAACCATGGTAAATAATATATTTTATCTTTAAAATTGATAATTAGTTTTTTAAAATTTCATTTCAATCATTGATTCGCACAATTATTTATCTAAATGACGTAATTGTATGATCATTAATAGAAGACCGGTAAATAAATTGTATACATAAAGATATTATATTTCTCGAAGTGGTGAAATAAATCCATTTATCGATGACACTAAAATCATGTTATTATACAAACCTTCACAACTCCATATAAAGTAAGTCTGATTTTTTTTATAATCTATGGGAACAGTTTCAGATATAGTATATTATAGAAACATCATCAGTACTCCACAAAAAACTACTGTAAATAATTCAACATGTTTTTATCTCAATATGGGAAAATTTGCTATGTCAATGACAAAACAGATAGAAGAAGGCATTAGATTAATTGTTTTTATTTACATTTTTTTGGGGGACCATTACCAAAAAATTAATTATTATACATAATTAATGAAATTTACAACATATATATTATCACTCAGTTTATTTCATTAAATAATATATGTTTTAGAAAATGCTACATATGTTTTAAAAGGCCATACATTTTTTTAGAGTATGATAAAGTTAATATATTGCATACGCATCTTGCACGTACAATATATAAAAGTTCATCGCTAGCTACTGACATATCTACATATTACATTGAGATAATATATTTTGCGGGTGAGATAGTCCAGTCGGTTAAGGCGCTTGGTGATTAAGTGTGAAGGTAGCGGGT
Source organism: Coelogynopora nodosa (assembly GCA_034780555.1). Classification (NCBI taxonomy): domain Eukaryota; kingdom Metazoa; phylum Platyhelminthes; order Proseriata; family Coelogynoporidae; genus Coelogynopora; species Coelogynopora nodosa. The sequence goes on from JAUZND010005162.1 coordinate 1,239, forward strand.
TCGAATCCCAGCAGTGTACCTTATCTCTTCCTGGCAGACAGCTGTGTCTGTCGAGTGCATAGCAACTCTTATGAGTTTGTTCAGAATGCCATACGATAATGCCAGGAAGTGGTCCTGTATGATGTACTATAAAAAGTATATATATTAAATATAAATTAAATGCAGGAATATTTCATGTTTATTTACTGTTAATAAAATTGAAAAAATTTGCCATCGAGATTTTAATGACTTGTCGTCATTTTATATAAAAGTAAATTATTATAAATTGACATAAATATATATAACATTATCCCAATGAATCAGTCGGTCATCAGGGTAGAAAAGTTTCTCGACCTACGCCAAAAAATAAACAAAACTAATACATTATTTTTGATTTGATTTAATTTTTATTAATCCTAATTTTATTTTTTAAGCTGTAATTTGTTTTAATTTTGACAAAAATTATAAAAAATGGATACAATATCACTACATTAATATAATATTTAGTAGACAATACAATATAGAAAATACATATTAAATAGATATTAACTAAAACATTAATTAGCATCATGCAATCGCTTTGAAGTAACATTGTTTAAAAATATACAATTTTAATAATAACACTAATTGTTGTTATTGTAATGTCATGTAAAAAATCTATCTAATACTTCAGTTAAATAGTTCATGACTGTTTGATAATTTTTGAAATATCACGAATTAAATAATTTAATCTATATGTAATTTAATATTACATTTCAAGTACTGGTCCATGGTAGGTGAAATGTCCTTGGTATGGGAAGATTTGTAATTATAATCACAATTACAATTACAATGTCATTAACATTTTGTTTATTATGGCTAACACTTGTGAAACTGTTTTCGTTATTAAATCTTTATTATTTTTAACAATATTTTGTTTTGTTTTATGAAGTGAAATTTCAAATATATGTAAATATTAAAAACGGCGAAATATTCCAGAAAATAACACTTTTGTTAAGTCAATCAAAGTATGCTAAAACCTTTTATACACAATAATTTTATATCAATATAATACTATTCAACGTCTCCGTTTTTATGGCGACTAGCCATAAATATATATAATATAAAATGGTACCATTAGCAGAATAGGATATAACAATAGTTTTGATATGATATATAATGATTCCTTAATTGTAGAGTGATTGGCAATTGACATGGAATATATTTTATTGACTATTATTTACTTTTATTTCCCCCCATTTTACTTCCATTTGGTATAGAAAGTGCAGTTCAATATAAATCCAGTTCAAATATAACCATTTTAAACCATCCAAATCCGGTAAAAGCTCCACGTCTAGTTTAACAACAAGCGTGTTATAAAAGACATTGTTATCAAGTTTAAATAAATGACACATATTATTTATGTTTAAAATATGTATACTCGTATTTTATAAGCACACCGTTTAATTCATATACTGTGCATAGCTTTTAATTGTTAATAACAAGTTATATATATAGTATATCTATATATGTATTTTAGCATAATATTTATGAATGATGTAAACGAGTTTAGTGTATCAGTTCGAAGTCGCATAATTAACTATTTTAATTAATTAAATAGTGTAATGAAGATGTTAATTTAATTTTATAAATATACGAAAATGCTTGAAAACGAAATATAATTAAAATAAGTAAATATACTCTCTAGTGGAATAATCCACGAAAATAAAATGGTTATTTAAATAAATATATATTCCAATGGCGCATGTTGCGAGCACATATAAAAAATGAAATACTTTATTAAATAAATAAAATACTTATTTATTATTTATTTATTTAATTAAACAAAAAATTATATAATATACTATAATATGTTATCTTTAACAATATCACGCAACGTAAGAATTACTGTGATGCTCCTTATTAGCTTACTAAATGTCACAACATTTAAATAATATATAAATTTTGTATACTTAATTTGACATATAATAATATTTACTGAAAAATAATTAATTATTTTGTGAACTTAAAAGAATAGACACTTTTATATGAGTTGATTAGATTGTAGGGGTTTCTCTCATTGGAAGTACAATATTGTGGATAAAAGAATTAGAATATGAAAGCTCGAAAATATTGTAAAATCAGAAAATCATATCGACAGTAAAAATATGCCTTTCAGTTAAATCTTTAAATCGTAAAATAATATCAGATAAAAAATGAGTCCATGGTTCACTCTCTTACATAACACATCATGCTAAACTCCTGTATTATAGCTGCCAATTAATTTATTCTTGAAACTTTAATGCCGAGGTTCTTTTTGAGTTTATTCAGTCTATTGAAAATTATATATATATTTTTAAATATTTGAAAAGTCGATAAGAATATTCAAAAAATATATTTGTATGGGAATTTTAGAACGGTTTATATTTAATCTTTTCAGTACTGGGAAAATAAAGTGTATTTGACATTACAAATAAGAAATTAAAAGTCAATAAACAATAATATTAATATAATTTCATTGAATATACACAGCTTTTACAATTGATTGTACAGATCATGCGACTATCTACTACAAAAAAGTTGAATATACATACAATATATATATAACTTATTCAATGGTAATTTATATCAAAATTATTAAACTGCGATCGGTGTTAATCAAAAATCTTATTTTTAAAATTAATGTAATCTCTTGTGGAGACAGATTATCGAAGATTTTTGTAACAAATAAAAGTATAAAAAAATTGTTTTATTTCAATTAGTAAACACTTTTTTTAGTCCAAATAAAAGTGGTTCTACCTCACACAAATTGCAGCCATTTAAAGTTACTAGAATGTATTTATATAAGGTCCCAACATTTTTTAATAAAAAAATTACATTATTTTAAATGGAGAAAAGATACATTATTTTGCTATATACAAAATATTCACCATTTGACAGCAAAAGGGGATTATAACTGATAAATTATATGCATATTTTATCAATAAATAGAATCATGTTTACTAAATCTCAAAAAATATTTAAATCTGTTTCTTATATTGTATAGAATATTCCAAATATATGTTATGGAAATATTTAAATGTATAAAAATATATATATTTTATAAATTCTAATTATTCTAAAAATCATTTAAAGTCTTACACTAGTTTCAATTAACGTACGTATTATGTGGTAAGTACATTGAAAACTATGTCTATGCCGGTCCCGAATATATTGCAAATTCAAAAATGTCAAACATTAAATCTTTCAAGTATAGCTTTTTCATAAAATTGATATCGCATTGATTTTCCTAACATTTTTAATTTTCTATACAAATTTTTCAATAACTATGTATTGATAATAAACATATCGATCAACAATATCAATGTTATCGAAAAGCTAAAAGAAAATATTACATTTTTATTATTATTGAAACTAACATACCAGTTATTTTCCGAAACTGAACATATTTTTGATTTGATAATTCTTCGTTATCATAAAAATAGATATTATACTTTTATTATTTTTTCCATTTTGGTTAAAAACTTTTTTTTTGTGAATGTGTTGTTTTGGTCCAGATCACCAAGACTAATTATGCAACAAAATGCTTTTAATTTAACCATTTTGTATTATCATATTTACTCCAGATATCAGTGTGCTCCATAATGTATGTATATTATATTATGTATTATTATATTATTATTTTATTATATTATCGGTGTGTATATTATGTATCAACATAATATATATTCTGATAAAACATATTTGTTACAAACAATATTGTATATACCGTACAATATGTTATATACAATATTATACAATATTATATATTTACTTGGTAAATCAAAGAGTTTAATTATTATTAAAGATTGATTAAAATAAATCATTTCATTTGAATTAAAATAAATAAATCTAATTGATTTCGTCAATACAATTATGATTAGAACAAAAATGAAGAAAACCTAATTAATTTTATGTTGTGGATGCTGCATTAGATAATAAAAATAATTGAATGCAAGTTTACTTCATTAAATTATTCTATATCTCTCAAGAGAATGATACAGTCGGCCTACATTGCAATAAACAAGATCATTAATTTTTCAGTTAAAAAAAACATTGTCTGCATTTTAGTATCGTGTATATCTTTACTATACAATTTTCATAATGCACGACTGCTTTTATTTCAGAAAAACATATTTTCTTTGATAAATAATTTGCTGCAAACTGCTCCCAGTAATTGAAAAGGCAAGTTAATTATTCTTACAAAGGTTTCTTGACATATTTTACGGAAAATAATTGTAGGCCAACATTTTTAAATAGTTTAGTATCATAAAACTTTTCTGTTTTGTATAAATATAAGCACAAACGTTTTGTTATGTATTATGTATTGATTATATAATTTGTAATTTATTATTATAACAGTGAACATTAGTTAAATGACGTAAACTGTAATATTCCTGTCCGATAGAAATCTAATTTATGATAATTTAATAATTATTAATAATTAATACTTATTATGAAGTTGATGTACTAGGGCTCGTGACATACAACAGTTAAACATTATAAAGTTTCAGACGTTTTCGGAAAATGTATAAAATGTGATCCCGATTAGATTAGGTAAAAAAGTAATAGAATTACTCAAAAATAGATGACTTAATTAATCAGGAATTACGTTCACAAAGAAGTAAAGGTGGAATACGATACTAAACACTTACAACAAGCACATTATAAAACATGATATTATTTTAGAAGCAGGTATAAATGTTCCAGAAACATGTACATGTCCCTCAAGGAACCATACGTACATACATGACAAAACTATATATACCAGAAGGAGAGTATCCAGAGCTGTGGCGCGTTGTTATAAAAAAATCAAAACATTGAAGCTTCTGAATTAACCCTCCATAAATTAATAAAAATGTCGCAAGTGAATGTATATAGATTACAAATTAAAACAATTCGGTTTGATAATTTTTGTAAATAAATAGACAATTCAATTTCCCCTAAATTCGAATTAAATACGATTATCCCCTTTATGGATGTGTCCCCTTCAAAATTTGGGGTACAGTTGAAAATATAGCTTATTATAAAGGAATAAAACAAAGTGAATATAATATTTAAAGCTACATAATATACTTTTCGGAATGAACAATGTAGTATAAACTATAACAGTTAAAGATAAAATGCTTGTGTATTATAAGTGAGGACTATCAACAAGCTTTATAAACATCATCAAGGAAATCATCACTATTTCAGGTACAATGAAAATCACATAGTGTTAAATAATTTAGAAATTATAATATCTATTGATTCGGAATTTTTCGTATTGGTGAAATAACAACAACAATACATAATTCTAAATATTATTCATTATCAAAAGGAGGCGTAATTTTTGCCCAAATTATAATATTTTTTGTCCCATTAATATTTTGTAAATAATCTAGAACTACTATTCTATTATTTTAAAATTATATTGTATTTAAATTTTCTTATCATATATAAATTATGAATATTTTTATTATTGTCAATGTTGTCAGTTTATAGAATTGATATTTTTATGTCATTTTTGACCGAGAGTTTTTCACAAAAACCAAAAATTATTATTAAAAATTTTAATAATACCTATAAAATATGCATTTTGCATATACACATACATAAAGCATAACAATAGAAGGTATACTATCTTTTGTTATAACAATTGAGTAGAATTCTATGTGAATTAGAAAGTCAAACTATTACTTTATTAAAATATTGATTTTCAATTATAAATAAATATTATTCAAGCCAATATTTCGTATAATATATATTATCTATCAATTTCATTATTATACCTATATTGTATGACCAGCTCCCTTTTTTTATTCTTGTTGATGATGACAATAATTCGATTTTTTGTTTAATTTTATATGTTAGCGCTAATTAAAACATAATTAATTTTACATTTTAATTGGCAATGAAAAGGATTTCAATGGAGTTTATAAAATCAAAATCACTGTGTATGAGACTTAAGTTTGCTTCTTTTATGTATTATAATATATACTCATGTAGCAGTACTTCTAATTATGAAAACTATGTGCATATTTTGTATATGCAATAGTGGTACTTCAAATAATACGTTCGACAAAGTGATTGAAAGGCTACGTGGCCTGCCTAGTGGTCGAGGGGTTCGCTCACCAATCGTTGGTTGCAGGTTCGATTTCCCTACTCTGTGCTGATGTCGGATAAAATCCCAAAACCGGTCTGTAGATGTTTGATACAGTATCTTTCATAGTTGTCATAATCTATTCTAGAATCTTATTCCTTAATGAATTCAACATTTCACATATTTATACATATATTCAATATATATAATAGAATTCCAAATAAAATTAGTAAAATAAAAATATTATTTTAGTAAACAAAACATATTGGTTTAATTGTTATGTATCCGCACATCTTTCAATAATTATAACCAAATACGCTAATTCGGGTAGTGCACATTTTCAACTATTTTTTAATCAGAAACTAATTAAAAATTATCTTATACTTAGTCGATTTAATTTTTGTCAGTCAGAAGAAATTCCTTTTGGACCGCTTAGTCAACTGAATAGACCGTCGCCATCCTATCAAAAGTCAAACAATCCTGTTCATTGTGAGTACAGCTTTAGTATAATGTGGTGCCTACTTTTCTATCTCAAAGAAGCTCTTAGTCTGATCAAGCGCAGGACACGTGTCACTTGTATTATAGAATGCTACAATAGAATAAAATACGATATTATCGTGACTGACTTCCTATAACGCATCAATTAAAAATGTATAGTTATTTTTTTCATCTCACAAAATCGTGAGGGATATGTATATGTATATATATATATATATTATAGACGTAATGTATTATATGACAGGCGTGCCAACATTTTTTGTACAGCGAATTATTATATTTAATATTACAATAATTATGCATTAATGGGCATACTCAATATTGTATATAAGATTATTATAAACATTAGTGGATTTTGCATCAGATTTATAACAAAACCGTGTGGAAAATTTTGTGGTGGTGGTGACAAATTCCGGCCAAAATTGAGGATATTTCTTGCTGTAAAGCTGTAGTGCGAATCTCTGACCTCTCTATCAGACACAATTTATAATCATATTAATCAGAATGTCCTCACAAAGAGCTTACTGGTAATATGCACCGACTTGTGTAAAAATATTTCCTATTAAATTATTAAATATATTTTTTAAAGTTTCATTTTATTCAGGACGGTCTTGAGTATGACTTCCATGTTTAAATGAGTCAATAATGGCCGCCGTCAAATTAAGAAAAAGTATTAATTAATGAATTATATATAAATATTAATACCTGTAAGTGTTGCAATAATAATGGAAAAATGGGCAATTTTATAAAAATCAGGCTCACAAAATTTATAGTGATAATGTTTGTCAGTTACCATCATGAAAAGTGTAATAAACTACTGCATAAGTAAATGCATGTAAACACTAACAATTGTTAAACACTATTAACATGTTAAATTATTTATTTATATAATATTTTTTATAATATATTTCTTTATATTTTATTGTTATTATCATAACTTTATGAATGATTTTATTCATATTTTAATATTTTAATATTTAACAATATTGTTTATATTGTATTTTATTCTCTATGTTTTTCTATTTATTTATTGTATTTTATTTTCTAATAGTTAAAGTTTAATCTATGCAACGTTAACATAATAATTTTCGATTTTTTATATTGCTAAATTATTGTCATATATCATTTTTAAACTGTAAAATATTTATTCATATAATTTGATAAATTTATAAATTGCTCTAAAGTTCTATTACTGATTTTAACATTTTGCTTTACAAAACAAAGAATTGAAATATTGTAAAAACAATGTTAAAATATTTAAGCAGTACACATTATAAGGGGTCGTCCACATATTATATAACGCAGAATTTGAAATTTTTATTCCACCAGCCAACCCTTATAACGCGAAATAGCAAACTACCAAACAACCTATACTTAGGATTTTTGACCACCAATTTTTTTTTTACTTATAAGTATAAGTTATACATGAATTCATCTTTCACCGATTTTATATGAAAGTTTTTTAATCCAATTTAATTCAAAATGATTATATTTTGATATATAGTAGCGCATTATATGTTAATAATTACTTTAATCAAAATTTAATAAAAATGTAACAATATTCAAATGGACGCGGATTACTAAATCTTGTCATTATTGATTATTGGATAAATATGTAATAAAATCTATCAACTTTTTTTCTCATGTATTTAAATGGAGTAAAACTGTTGTCATAACTCTAGACATTTTATTAAATTACTATATTTGTCGTATATAAGTATTAAATAATTTAAATTAATACTTAATTTTCCATATAGTTATGTATCGGTAGAGGAGCCCCACATCGGTACATGCATAGTTAAGTAAGAGTATGTTAATCGTAGAATATTTTATTTATTTCGTTATATAACACTTCGTTGAAAGCACCACACCACCCTTATAACGCATTATAACAAAATTTGAAACTAACCTCACCCACCCCTCGGGTTTTATATAAATGTGCATGACCCATATTTAACGTAATGTAAACTTATTTTAAATGAATGTATAATTTGACAATTTTATACAAGTAGAAGCTGCATTAAATTCAAAATTAAAGTTTATAAAAAATATATATAATGAATAGCTCATTGCATAAAGAACAATCTCTTATTTTGAAAATAACATTTTAAAATAAAGCACTTTTTAACATCGCCAACTTGTTACATAGTAATTCAGAAGCTTATTAGAAAAACAATTAAATAATTTATAAAATTCTTTTGTGTTTTTTAAATAACCGCGAGCATGTTTAACAATTTTTATTAAAAAAAATGAGTGACAGTTATTGCATGGTTCAATATAGGTGTGCACTTCTTTTTAAATATTCTATTTTAGAAGGCGATTGTCACTCACTAAACTGTGAAATGATAAATTGTTTATACATTGAATCGTTTGGTGTATGTGCATACATGTCTTTCATTTAATACAAAATTAATTAACAAAGTGGAAAATGTTAACAATAATATTTAAAGAGTAATTCGATTAACATGTTTCAATAAGATAAGTTAAATTAAAAATGAAACATTGCGTTCCATTCTTAAGTTAACAATATATTATATAGATAATATGGGAAACATATTTTTATCTAACTATTAATCAGATGTATACTACATAGAAGACTCGCTCACATATACGTTTCATAATCTGATTTCATCGATTGATTCCAATCGACTCTTTAATTAGTGATGTATAGTTGAAGACGATGTGGGTGATTCGGAGAAAATATTGGTTTGTAACGCCGTCCGATTATAACTGGGCGCGAATTTCTCAAGGCGATCACGCGGCTGTGCATATATAAGCTCGTTAGTTGCTAGTGTGTTGAAGAGGTGGGTGTATTTGGCTTGCTTTAATATTTTGCAGAGTGTATTCTGTCATGTAGAGAAGCAATCTTTCAAAGCAATCTTCTTTAAGTAACATCAAACTTACCATTAGCATTGTTAATGTAGCATTCATGTGTAGTGTGCCATATATGTTGCAAATATAAAAAACGTTGTGGAATGAATGTTCTGTCTGGGTTACTTTTAAGTACATATTTATTTTGAAAAATTGAAAATTTTTAAAAATTGACAAAACTTAAACATTTTAAATTAATAAATATGAAAATTTATGAAGTTATAAAAGTTTAAGTTCTGTATATTGAACATATATGTCTTATTGGTCATACATGTCACATTGGTCATACATGTCACATTGGCCAAACATGTCACATTGGTCATATTGGACATACATGTCACATTGGTCATATTGGACATACATGTCACATTAGTCATATTGGACGTACATGTCACATTGGTCATATTGGACATACATGTCACATTGTTCATATTGGACATACATGTCACATTGGTCATATTGGACATACATGTCACATTAGTCCTATTGGTCATACATGTCATATTTTAATATATCGTCTACTAGTCCAGGAGCATTAGGATAAAAAAGGGAAATAAATGTTATAAAGCTGATTTTTCAAAATAGTTCAGGAATATCATCTTAAATAACATATTAAAAGCCCAAAAAAATCCACCTGGAGCTTAACTCA
>JAUZND010005163.1:0-11335 GCA_034780555.1 Coelogynopora nodosa
TTCATTTCAATTCATTTCAATTCATTTCAATTCATTTCAATTCATTTCAATTCATTTCAATTCATTTCAATTCATTTTAATTCATTTTAATTCATTTCAATTCATTTCAATTCATTTCAATTCATTTCAATTCATTTCAATTCATTTAAATTTATTTCAATTCATTTCAATTCATTTCAATTCATTTCAATTCATTTCAATTCATTTCAATTCAATTCAATTCATATGAAACTTTCAAAATTTACCGTACATGCCATCATAATATAATGTAGGGATGTCTGAAGTGGTCCAAAAGGTCAGGCACCCCCGTCTTGTACCAATATTTTGAGATTTGTTTTAATTTTTAGGAGTCTAATTTCTTAAGTACATCAAATTTAGGGCACTACGCCATAAATTGAATCTCGAGGGCCCAAAGATATTTTTTCGGGACCAATGTCGAGATATATTATAAATATAGCATATTCAATTGTATCTATATATATATATATATATGCCAATATACCAAGATAATTAACCAATATAAATAAACAACATCATAAACGATATTTAAATTTTAATAAGTATATTATTTTTATAAAACTCTTAAAATCGATGTAATAATTCAAAATATATATAGTACATCAATAACTTTTAATAACATCCAATAACCGGAAGAAAATGCAAGTTATAAATCTAAAGCGAATGTCAGTAGCTTATACAGTTTTGTAATACTGTTTTAAAAAGTATGCTTGGGGGATTATTACCTCACACCGTCTTAACCACAAAGAATTAAGGTGTAAAACAAATTATAAACAGATATATATATATATATTTCTCTATGATTAAAAAATACAGCAATTATCTTCATAATTATATTTTTTATAGTGGGGATAGTTCTAAAATGTTTTTTCATAGGCTTAATACAATAATTATTATTAAAATTATGGAATAGATCAACTTTCTGTAAAATATTATCCGAGAATAATTAAAACAAAATATTTAAAACATCTCAATCATTCCTCAATGATAAAGGAACAAAAAAATTACCAGAAGAATAATATATTTCGTAAATATATTATTATCATTATCATAGATATTGACGGTATTGTCATCTTGCCAGCCATAGCGAACTCGTCTATAAGAATAAACTGGTGGCCATCCGTTTTTTCACCTCGACAAGTTCACCGCAATTTTTCGCACACTTTTCTCGATCAAATTACTCGCCCAGGCTCGTCCAACCTCCTTTTTTAATACCAGAACAGACTTCAGTATCGTGTATTTTGTACAATACCAAGTTCCTATAGAGGAGTTTCAAAGACCCCTGTGCATTGTAAGTATTGAATAAGCTATTCAAACTGTATAAAGCAGCGATTGTTGCACATTCTAATATGAAAAGAAAACAGTTTTATTTGTACAAAATATTTATTTTATAAACGATATTACGTAAGCTTTGATATAAGGCATGACAAAATATATAATGTTTTTATTTGTTGTGATTAATTGGCAATAATATGCAATATTCTAAAAATTACTATACCAATAAGAAAATTTAATATTCATTGTAAATTACTCTGATATATCGTTAGATGATGAGTACTATTGTTCATTTTTTGTGAGAAAAAAGTATATAAATACACTATAGAGAAGAAGTATTACAAAAACCAATAATCCAGTTCTCCTACAAATAAAATTTAGAGTATCGTAATATTTAACAGAAATTGTAGTAATATACCATATATTGATAGAAATTTGTTAACGATTGATAAAGAACTTTTCGTTCTATGATAAAATAAATACATAGTCAGAAGTCTAGCAGACCGACTCATAGTACTGCGCAAGTTGATGTAATGAAAATATAACAACAATTTTAATAGGTAATAAAATATTTTACATTTTATTTTTTATTTATTTATTTATTTATATAACTATACTTAGTACTTGATTACTTCTTGCGTAGGAATCGAGAATTAAAAATTACCTTACATTTACGCATTCAATAGCACAATAAATATTGCTAGAACATTCAAGTAAATGGAAAAGGTTTGGATATCCAACTATTTATATTACTTATTAATTAAAAATTATTCTATGCAATTATATAAATGCCAAGTAACACGGCAAGTTTTTAGTTGACCAGATTGTACCTTTTAAATTATTTGTTAGAATTTAATGTTAGTTGTTTCATAATATTACAAATAATTCTAACTATTCAAGTATGCATATATATTATTTATATATTTATATTATTTATTTATATAATATATTTATATAATTATATATATCATTAAAAGATTACGTATAAACTTAAAAAAATATATTCAACATTTATAATTCGAATTCAAGTCTCTTCTATATCTATACTTCATAAAAATATCATCACTTACAGAAGAAAATTTGGTTATCAGTTCTTTACGTCTTGAAATTAATTGTCGATAAAATCGTAAATATTTATATTTTAGCTTTTATGAAAGAAAGCCTTGATTAATTTTTACGATTTTTCATTTATTAATTTTAATTTATACTTTTTGCACAAATATAATATTGGTTTATTTATTATATACTATTTCAGTTATAAAAGATAATGAAAATTTAAAAATATGCACTATTCAATTTTAATGCATTATATTTTGAAGAATTTTGTCATACTGCAAATGTTCTTGAACATACAAAAATTTTGTTAATATTCCCTATGTTACTGTTATCATAAATTAATGTTGACAGTAAGTTAATTTTCGGAAATAGTCTGGATCTCTGCTTGTTGAATCGTTTTATTAAAGCAAGGGCAACTCACATTAATGTAATATAATGCCTCATTTCCTTTTTTTGAAAATCCGATACGGCGGCAGATTTAACCCTTAACTTGCCTAATCTACATAGCCGAGTTTGCGCACACAGTTCAATTATCCCATTGATTCCAATCAACTATGCACAATGATATATAGACCTGCAATAATCTGATTCGTTTCCTTCCTATGCCAAGTGGAACCGAATATATCTACCCGGCCCTTTAGCTGAGTCCTATGCAACAACCCGTACACTCAAAATGCTGAGACGGACTGCTAGAATACCTCCAGAACCGAGAAAAGTTGATCCAGAATAAGAGAGGGATATAAAAGGAGAAAGGCAATGAAAAAGTGAGACGAGACTAAAAGGAAGATATTGACTCCGAAGGGGACACGTAAATAAACCCTAGCGATCGATCCTGATTAAAAAATATATCACAGTATCTTCCATTACGTCAAACATATAAGGAGCAAACAATTATTTGGAAATTTAGTAAAATAAAATCCCTGTTTATCTGCCTTTTTCAGAATTTTCTTATAGGAAATATGCGAAATCATTACTCAAATGAAAGAATTCCGATATCCGCCTAGAAAATTGTTTCCCTTAATTATCTGGTGAAATATATGGGGGAGCGTTACTGTAATGTTTGTTGATTTCGCAATTGACTCATATTTGCTGGCATATATTGTAATGTACCGCTGTACAATTTTAAAAAAGAAAGACAGTCAAACTTCCGGCTAAAAGAACTATGTTTGTGATAGATGCGGTGGACTTGCTAATTAAAATTATAATAGAAATAAATACACATTAATTAATCATTAAATTTATAATAGAGAGCATACGTACGCGGTAGTGTTGACTTTTTAAAAACTATTATTGGCTTTCATTGTACATTGAGTAGGTTCTTTTGTGTAAGATTATATTTATTGTTATAACGAGATTTATACTATATTGTATATACAGATAAATGCATATGTAATTAATTATATATATATAGATATATTTGATATAATTCAAATAAATCAACTAGAGTTTACATGATATACTACTTATTAACTGATAAAGAAATGGACATCTTACATTGATTACTCGGCAGTTTATCAATTACACTCTTCCAAGATAACAGATATAACTTTACCAGACAACTGAGTTCAAAATTTAATTATAATAATCAACAAAAATATGCTTATCGATTAGAGGGGAGGATTACAATGTACTCTCCTTCCTTATTCTGTTAAGAATTATAACTTTTGATTAAATATGACCTGCTAGATACATAAATATCGCACAATTTTTAATTGACAGGTTGAATGAGTGATTATAGAAGCACATTTCAAGATTCACTACTTTGCACTTTTAAGAAAATCACGACTTATATCTCTTATTTCGATTTAGTATTGAATCTGGTAGATATTGCAGAGATATTATTCAGAATTAATTCAAAGCTAAAGTTAATGGTGGTTGTGGTCTATAAGTATATAACCAAGGTGGCAAACAACCATTGAATGTAAAATATATATTGAAATTGAAACTATTTATAATTTAGTTTTTGACGGCCCTATATACGGCCTATATATACGGCCTGGAATATGGCCCTATATGACGGGTAAGAATTGATTTTACCAATTTATTTAATTAGAATAAAATTATAATATGATGGATAAAATGCAGAACCAAACAACAAATAAAGATGAAATGTAGAGGCAGAAGAAAACTATTGAAATTAACAATGTACTTTAGACGATCGAAAACCACCCTAATCACACACGAAGGTAAAATAAGTGACCACAAGTCAGCCCCAAATCAAGCTCCGACTGTATCAGGCACAAATCAGGTAACATCCCGAAAACGAAAGAATAAATTATTGAGACATGGTCGAATATTTGAATATTTAATTTAATAATATTCATTGTAATAAATAACCAATCTCTAAAGACATCAATAGTCCAATAATCATACCCGATGAATTCTCAATAGAAATCTTGCATCATCAGGTGTTCAACAAATGTAAAGAGTGCTGATACTATTCATCGCTAACAAATCTGTATTTTGATAGAATTGCTAACAAAATTTGATACTCTATAGAATGCAAACTACATAGAACTATCATAATTATTTTTTATTTGTCATATATGGCTATACTAAAGGCTTTTTAAAATGTAAAATCACAAAAGGCCTTTAAATTGACTAGATATCTTCACAATTCAAGAAATTTTGAAATGCAAGTTGAAATACAAGACAAAACAACAACAACTTTTGAGTATATAGGCATAACAACAACATTACAGACCTCCAGTGTTGTCAGTTATCATATGTAATTTAGATGTAATCTCAGTGAACTGTAAAAGTGTGGGTGAATTTTGAAATGTTTGTAAAATGGGACTGTTGGTGGGGAGTGTGGCGAACTGGGACTTACACCTCTTGATTGTGAGGTAATTCTGAGGCAATAGAATAGGTTGCCTAAAAATTGGTGGGCGTGCTCTAAACAAAAATCAAATATTTCGACGACAGCATTATTACTGAATATAAAATATAATATATTTTTTTCAATATACAATATATTTTCGTTAGAATCGTACTGTTTCCTTAGTTACTAATCTATGTTAATATTAAGATTGATTAACATCGACTGATAACAAATTATTTCATTATACTTCTCCCCGAATTTTTTTCACTAAATATAGCTTAATGATAAGTCGTGTAAACTCATTGATTAGATAAACTAATGTGACCGTACTTCAACATGTTTAGCTTGTAAATATATTCAATTCTAGACAATTCTTACCATGCGTGGTTTTAATTATAGTTAGGATTATGGCTAACCAAGATGATAAAGAAAGTTTATGTACATAATTTACATATTTAGTCATGCCCTTGTATTTAGACATGCCCATACAATGCCCTTTGTTAGATATCATTTTTTCATTAAAATAAATAATTTGTACTAAATTAATTGGTTGCTGTTATGCTTTCCTATTTATCCTATTTAAAACATTTTCTATGACAGTAATAATTTGAAAAAATTGTTTTTGACCATCCACCACAACTTTCTAAAATTTAATCTGAGAATTGTTTTATGGTTTATCTCACTCTTTTAATTATTATACATATAGAAATGAATTTAGAAATGATGTCCGCCAAGTCAAGTCGACTAATTAAATGAACACAACATCTTGTTGTGTAAGCGTCTAACACAATATCACAGAAATGTATAAAAATGAAAACTCGGCAAATCTACTTCTGGATATTAACAACACGATTAACAAATCAGCCTCCTCAATAAGGACTCTGATTCAATCAATTAGCCATCATTGTCGAAACCTCAGATAAACTTTTTCTTCCAACTATCCGTCGCTATTGACAGAGTGAGCTTCAACTTCTGCAACATCATTTCGTTCTGATGATATCAAACTACGCCTCCGAAGAAACAGAAATGAATCATCAATAAATCGTCAGGAAAGAAAATGGTGCCACGCTTTAGCTTCATTAAGGCTTTAAAGCTAAGTTAGGGCTTATTTACTTTTTATGGTTAATTTAGGGTCAATCCAAATTCATCCTAAAATAAACACAAATTACGGCAGATTTTGGCCAAATCTTGGATTAGATTTTTTCCGTATGGGTTACATTTGGGACAGTCCAGTTTGAGATCAGCTCAAATTAAGGCTAAATATGGGCTAGTACAAATTGTGGGAAAGTACTTAGAAATTAATATACATGTCCGGTAATGTCAAAATTCAATATTTTTTTAAATAATTGGATTAATATAGTCCTCTAAAAAGTTTTTAATGTACATATATATTTAATGACTTACTATTAATCAGTATATATCAATACCCAGATATGATTCCTAACTTAACTTGAGTCGGGATTAGTATAACGACTCGATTACAGTCGACCACCATTGTATTGTGATATCTTGTATATATTTATTATCACATATTTAAAATCAAAAAGAATTGAAACTAATTATAAATATTTCTAACTTGTGACTATTATTTTATCAAAAATAGAATAATGAATTTATACAAAAAGTCTATTTGATTTAGATTTAACCCACAAAACAACTCCTAAGGATAAATATACAGTATATTGAATCCTTTATTTACTAATTCAAGCTAATGAGTTTATCTGTTTTATTTCTAAATAGGCTGTTTTCTTTGATGACATTAATATAACATTTCAGAAGTATAATTTATTAAAAAGTTTTTTCGATATATTAATAAATTAGTCATATATAATAATACTTATAATTAACTAATATATTAATTCATTAATATATAAACGAAATATAAACGGAAAAACTAATATCTTACTTCATTATAACCAAGTGAAATATTTATCATTTCATTAAATCGGTGTGAAGTTGAAAAGTGAATTTATCACACAATTAATTACAATATAATTGAGTTAAGCCAATTTCATCAGGACAACAATTTCAGTATAATTCTCAATCTGGCAAACTGGCTCTATGCCGCTCTAGCCGCGGATACGTGATCGTCAACCAAGGATGATTTCGTAAAGGGTTTACTGGCAACCATGCCGTCCTTGAGTTAATCAATTCCCCTACCATAATAACTTCTTCTGAGAGCTTGACGACCGGGGAAACGTCCGGCTCGTTTTCTACCAGGTCATCAGTTGTAATCCTTACTTCCTGTGTGCATTGTTCCTCTGATTGGCTTTAAGTTCTGCAATGTCAACACGCCTGATATCCTGATATTGCCGCAAACAGAGTGGCCGTTCAAGTATCTAGACGTGAATCCCGATTAGGGCCCTTGAGAAAAAATCATAATAATGTTCGTGTCCAATGTTTTGTTCTGCCCTGTCTCTACTGACCCGTATCTAGAATATTATGAATATTCTATAATATTTAGAATATATGGCTAAAGATAGAATTAGCGGGGAATTCTAATTTGTCATTTCTTGGATTTGGTATCTATTTTAGTAAAATTTAATAAAATATTTAATAAGATAATATTTTATAAGAATTATATTTTATTTGTATTAATGTTTTTTAATTAATAAGTTTCATATATGTTTATATTCATGGTGTTACACACAAATTTGCAAAATAAAGGACTTCCCATATTAAATTGAATAATTTGTGGCATTTATTATATTGTAAAATTGCAAATATATCGATAAGTTTAACGTAGAACGCCTATATGTCTGTAACATATTTACCTCGTGTGCAGGGTCGTATTTGTTGGAACCAGTATCATAATACTAGTGAGGTGAGGATTTTCCCAAATCTATCAAAGTGGACAATATACTTCAAACAAAAAATGTGTTGTTATGTGGTACAACAAAAGAAAAATCGTAAAAAATATGTCATCGAATATAACTCAATCGATTCATCGATTTTTCAAACCTAATATCAACAAAGGAGAGAACAGTTTGCACTATGTGTAAATGCGGTTAAGTCCCTCCAGCACACATTTCAATTCAATTGTATACAATAAATTAATTACATAACATTTTTCTGTTATTAAATGTTTTTTAGTATATAGTTTGGAGCATATATAGATAACAACAAATTAGCAAAAGAAAATATAAATTAAATTTTTGCAATTATAAATATATAAAACTGACAATTATTTTGAATAAGATACCAGTAAAGTATGTTACTTGAATAATCTAAATACTCTAATACTCGAAATACTTTAATACACCAAACTTGCACTATAATGTAGGCTAATATTTAAATCAATTTATGCGAATAAACGGAAAAAAAATTAAATATTTAATCATGAAAAGATCATATCGATTTATAGACTATCGAAATATTAGCTAGGAGTCGATAAAGAAATAAATAAATAATAAACAATTATATTATCACATTTGACTTTTAAGATTTCTTACATTTAAATATTTTACAAAATATATGCTACAGTGCAATCATGAATTCTGCCCACTCATACAATAATTGAGTACATACGAGTATACTAATTTCAAATCTAGTTTAAATTAAACTCAGAATCAAAATTTAAACTAAATGTTAATAATGGTTTATAATGATATAAGTATTTTAAAATTCTGACTGACATCCGAGAAAATCTTATTTTTTTAGAATTTTACCATATTGTTTACCACTTTGCTTTTTACGTAATTTCTTAAAATTTGTGAGCATAAATATTTCAAGCACACAATTTTAAAACAACAATCCACTGAACACGGACACGCCCGGTTTACTTTAATACCAAAGCCGACTAATACAATTTACTAAGCATCAATTTTGTTTTGGAGAAAGTGAAAAAAAGGGTGAATTTTAGATGAAACTCCTTTTTATCACTTCTCACGTTCCAGCCCTAATGTCACAATCAAAGCGATTTGTGGCGAAGTAAAGTAGGCCGGAGTGTTGTATTCAGACTGTAAACTTCTGAACTTACTATAAAGGGATGACAAATATTTCTAAACATTATTGTGTTGTTACAAAAACAGGTTTTAAGGCGAAAACTTTCTCACAATAAATCGATTAAATTCTTTAATATCTTTGCTAACATAGTCGAGCTTTTAAATTTATTAAGTTTTTCTTAAATTGTTATCCTTTATATATATAATATTTGTATAAGTGCATAATATATAGAAGAAACGTAATGAATATGCAAAATGTTTTTCAGTTACATTAACACTCAATTAATATGCATTTCAATCAAACACTTGGAATGTTGATATACTTATAGAAAATTATATGTACAAGAATCTTACGCAAATGATGCCATATCATTTAACATACATGAAGAAATATAGTTCATTGTAACGCAAAATCTTTCCACTATAGTAATATAGTTGTACAAATTTATAAACAGAGTTGAGTTATTTAACCTTACAAACAAGAATAACGTCTTTTAAAATACTAATAGTAATTCACAAAAAAAAATGTTCACATTTTGCTCGGCCAGTGCATGCTCCCGTAATTTACATTTTTAACGCGATTCACAAATTAATAAAGAATAGAAAACTTTAAAGTTGGCACTGTTGCATCATTATATATTCATTATTATAATTGTGTTTCCTATTATAACTTTTAGATTTATCTGGATTTAAATATTAGTAATCATTTTGAAGCAGCGTTATAATAACTGTTAAGTATAAAAATAACGCTAGAAAAAATTCTCATTATTGAATTATTTAAAAATTTTTGGCGTAAAAATTCTATTGCTGTTACCATTTTAGTTCTATTTGAGGATGAAAATATTCTTGTTTTTGTAATTAATCAACTTATATGGTATTAAGAAATGATGTAACGTACAATGATGTTGAAGATTAAATATAAATGATATAATATATCAGCATATTCTACCACTTTATGTCAGACATAAGTGTACATAGAAAAGTTTGTTCAATAGAAAAATATATTTATTTAATCTATTATTTTTATTAAATGAATTAAATATGTTGTATTTTATATATCGTGGCTGTTTTGCATATAGGTAAAATTTTCATATGAAAAAAATAAAACTCATTTTTTTTATAAAACATCAATTTGCAAAAATGTGTTTGAACTGAGATACATCAATTATGTAAAACAGCTACAATATATAACTGCTGTTTAAAAACAACATTTATATAAATAATACAAATAGAACAATATATTCATATACGTATGTATATATATGTATATGTATCATTCAACTTTCGAAAATTAGAATAATATTTATTGTGATATTATTTTATTATCTATTTCTATTATTATTATTATCCCTTCTTGTCATTATATTTGCTTAATGCGACTCTCACGTAACCAAAATGTTTCCCTTAAGAATCATGAAATTTCTCAAGATTACCACTTGGTCATTTAGGTAATTAAAATATGTTAAATGAGATTCCACCTTTTTTTATAGGATTATATTATTAATGCGACCTTTATAATACGATGTTATAAGGGAACTTCTAGTGTTCTTAAAAGTATATTTGATTTTTTCTAACATTTCGGAAATTGTATTTGTTATTTCGTGTGTTAGTTACATAGCGAATTTAGTATTATAATAAAAAATAGGTTTGAGTTGTGAAAACATTCTCTCATAAATAACACATGAATAACACATAAATAACACTCAAATAACACATAAATAACGCATGTATAACACATATAACACATAAAATGCACTTTGCTATATTATACATAATATTTTAGAATTTTAAAATTTTAAGGATGAGACTTTTTACATTATGTTATATTGTACTTATAATTAGTTTCTTAATATCGTTTAGTTTAGTTAATTATATATATATTTAATATATATATATATATATTAAATTCACGGTCTTTAGTAGTATGGAACATCTCTTTCTGCATAACCCCCCCCCCCGTGACCTTGTACAATTTTTTTCAGCCAATCAGAATCGAGTATTTGATTTTTTGCTTACTATGGCTTCCTATTGACCGATTTAAACAAGGTCAAGGTCGTTTCCGACTAATTCAAGGTCACTGAGTTCGATTTTACTATTTAGAAATTGATCAGAGATATCCTGTTGGTAGTAATCGATCATTCAATTACATTTATTGATTTTTCCCCAGTACGATGCATTGTAGCCATGCAAAGTCCGATCCGGGTGATTTCAATGGGGATTC
>JAUZND010005164.1:0-11335 GCA_034780555.1 Coelogynopora nodosa
TCAAAACCGGGATGACTATCGAAAACTTTGCAAATTGGTCACCGCTGGTCGAAACCGACCATAAGGATATTGATGATACCTAAGATGGTATTTAGTTAAAAAAAAATTCCCGCATAAGACCCGCAATTTCGATGCAGTTTCAACAAAACGTTAATAAAATAAAGAAAACGAAATGCAATTTCTAAAATAGGAAAAATAAATGGAGGATACAGGTAATACTCGAAGCATTGGGTCTATATATGTCGTCTGATGCAGCTTCGCTTATAGATTGCGCTATTCTAAGACACTGGCGGCGCCTTTCTTAAAGACAAGTACTATTCTTGCTATAAGCCATTCTGGTGGAGACATTTCTGCTTTATATATAGTTATGGTTAACTATCGGCAGAATCACTTCTTGTGTCTTCTTTAGTTTCAGGATTTCATCCGGAACTTCGTCAATTCCAGCCGCTTTGCCTAATTAAGTTTGATGCGCGGTTTTTGTGATTGAGCTCTTCTGCGGTAAATGGACCTTCGTTTATTGGTAGCTTATGGGGAAGACTTCCTGGACGTTGATTATAACATCAGGGTATTTCACTTCTACAGAAACACTTTAAAGTGTTGTCGAAGAGCGGTTTTGCGTTCTTGTGGGGAGTCTGATCTGCCAGATTCATATACTTTTAAAGCAGAGAGTGATAGAGTCAACAGAGAAGGCATAATTTATCACGGAATCCCTGAAATCTTGTCAAAATGTTTATTTTCTATAACAACCTTCAAATGCGAAAGTAGTGTAAGTGTTCTATACCTTTGATGAAAACGAATTTGCAATCTGCACTATATACGTTAGTCGAAGACTAACTTTCTTGACTTTAATGTGCATCCACAGAGACTGATAATATGAACAAAAGGAAAGTTACAAAACTTTGCTTGACGACAACCCCTATAAGAATACTATTAGGCAAGGTTTTTCGATTAAAATTTACTGTCTGCAAAATTATGTGAAATGAAGAATATTATCACACGATTACACCCTAACTAACAAATCAGTATTTTTCAAAACGTTTCGATTGTAAATGCGCGGTTCATTTTATATGAGTTGCATGATGCACTGATGTTTTTTAATAAAACATGTACCTGCTGGTTACCTACACAACTTGTAGATATAATATAAATATTTATATTTTATATAAACTATCGAGCTCAATATCAATTTAAAGATAAATTTGACCTATATCCTTTATTCTATAATATAATTCCCAGCAAAAGAGGAGGAAATTTACTCCAATTGAACAACTATCTGGGAAATTCCAATTTAAAGTGTAAATTTTAGGGGTAATTCATAAAAAAAAATATTCTCTAAAAATAATATTTATAGGGTAATTTTTGGCTTCTAATTTCAAATTTTTATTCTTCAACCACGAGAAATGTTCCAATCTTTATAAATTGGATGAATAAAAAAATTTGAACGTTGGCCGGATTTTATCTAGACGTTGGCCCGATTTTTATCTAGACGTCGGCCCGATTTTATCTAGACGTTGGCCTGATTATGATAGTAAGTCAACCTGTTTAAACAGTTGCCATTTAATACATGTGCATGATGAGTTCTTAAAAAATGTATTTATACGAGTACATAATCTGTATTTAGGTATACATATTATAAAATTGGAAAATAACATGTAACAAATATATTTAAAATAATTATTATCAAAAAACATAATTATATAAAATTGGTAAAAAACATAACCATAAAAAATTGGTAAATAACATAAATGATTTATGCAGGTACATATTTTCACTATTAGATTAGAAACTTAGTGATTAAACAATTAATAAAACAAGGAGAAGTATGTACAAAAGTTATTTACACGTCCTCAAAATATGTATTGTAGGACACAGGTATCCGTGCATGTTTTTTCTTCCCATTCCTATTCAGTCGATGTGTTGCCAGAGATAATAACATGATTGATACTCATCATTATCATAATAGAACCCTCCACAGATTGTACACTGATATGATAGATCCATATGTAATTCATGGTTTATTGGTACCTTTTCATAAATTATGAGCTGCATGAAGAACTTGGTGTCAAATAATCAATAGCCAAATCTTTCGCCAAACGAGAAGGTCTGACTGGTTCTAAAAAAAACGTTAATTAATATTTAAATTGGAATATATCTATTTTAATAAATCATATCTATAGATACCCCTAAAAATGTATCTACCTGGAAACTAGTAAGCAACTGGGTCTTCTTTAACAGCAACTGGGTCTTCATTAACAGCAACTGGGTCTTCATTAACAGCAACTGTGTCTTCATTAACAGCAACTGTGTCTTCATTAACAGCAACTGGGTCTTCATTAACAGCAACTGGGTTTTCATTAAAAGCAACTGGGTCTTCATTAACAGCAACTGGGTCTTCATTAACAGCAACTGGGTCTTCATTAACATCAACTGGGTCTTCATTAACAGTAACTGGGTCTTCAGTAACAGTAACTGTTTCATTAACAGTAACTGGGTCTTCAGTAACAGTAACTGTTTCATTAAAAGTTTTTTGACTTTCAAATTCGGATAATTTTATGTCAGATGGATCAAAAAACAATGGTAGGTAAATTTATCATTGCAGTGGCAAGCTAATTTTCGAAGTCTGATTGATTTGTTTGAATAACAGATTTGGTGCATTTTCGAAATTTCTTTTAAAGGTCGAACTTTTACTTTGTCCAAAATTATTTTAAAATAGTATATTTCCTCTGAGGTGACAATTTGCTATATTTTTTTCTTTTCTATTGAAGCCATCTGGTGCACCTTACCCGTGCCCTGATTCGATAAAGATCCATTCGCAATTTGTTAAATTGTGTCTTGCGCAAAGTAAAATACCAAGATAAATGCTATTTTTCATTCGGTATTGGCTAACTGGCGAATCCGATATTAAATAGAGTGTTTTAATATCAATTGTATTTGTAATTTCTTTTAAAATTGAATCAAATGAGCCGCTTCGGCGTTGCTGGTTTTCCGGTTACCATCTGAGAGTGTAGAAAAGCTCACTGGTTCTTTGCCATTAATATAGTATTGACCTTGATGTAGTACTATCTGGTGGTGTGCATTCCTAAATTAAGCACTTTCAATTTCTTCAGCCTATTTACAACTATAATTTTGTGAGAAGTCAATGTGAAGAATAATATCATATCTGAAATAGAATTTTTCATATGGTTCATCTCCTTCAATTAATGGCACAATATGAAATGGTGTTTGCATATTGTTTAATGTCTATTTCGAGCCTGTGTACCACAGAGACAGCTGAATCCAACTTTTCTTTACAAGTTAGTGAAACATTGGCATCTGACTTAACCCTTTTGAAACATTGACATTTATAGGAACAATACAAGTTTTTTCAGAACATTGTTGACATTCTCGGTAACAGCATTTGAAATTGTTAATGTCACAAACAATTTTATTAATTTAATAAAAGTTTGTTTATCCCTTGTAGAAACAATTTTATGCGTGTAGAGGGTATCTAATAAGCAACAAGTAAGTATTTGTGCAAGTCTGACACAGGCATTGATCCTTATTGTCTATGCAGAAGGCATTTTGATGTGCTTTAATTTGTTTAATTGTAAGTTAAATGTTGATTTTCCTAAAACACAAGAAGAATTTACGATGCGATGTGGTTTACATATGATTAGGTACCTATTCATAATGAGCTGCTTTACTGACTCCTCCTACTTTACGATACTCAACTAATATAGGTAGATATGTATAGGTTATAGTATTTTGTAGAACATTTAATATAATGTGTACTTACCGTTATTATTATTAAATCAGGCCAAATTATTAATTTATCCAGATATTGCTAATATTATAAATTAATTTTCTACATCTATATACATACAAAATTACATAATTATGATAAAAAGTAAATGTTTTGAGATGCAGAAATTTTCTCTAATTTTATGTATAAGTTGTATCAATTACTTAAAAATTGAGCATACAAGTCGATCAAATTAAAAACTTAATAATTTTAGCATTCTTAATATCTTAATATATAGTTGTTAAATCAGTAACAAGTTTTAGCTAGCTAAATCGTCGGCCTGATTAATTTTGTGCATAAAATATGGTAGTACTTCTTTTAAAGCCATATAAATAATCAATTGTCACATGATTGACATTTTAGTAACTTGTCATAGCATACATGATGAAATCTTTCCAAATATTCATTAATCTACAGTAGTATAAAGGTTTCTAAGTGACCGTCGGCCTGATCACTTTTAGTGCTAATATTGAATAACACGTTATATATACGAATTGTCATTAAAATTCATGAATAATACAAAATGGAAATTATATAACTGTTTTGTATAAAGTGAAGACTGGTGTTTTGACAAATGTACTTTGGAAAGAGTTTAAATAACCTATTATATTGTTAAAATTAAGCTGCATATGAAAAGGTAGGCATCGGCCTGATTGCAAAATATATTATCGTGGAAACTTATAAGACACAAAATTTTCCTTTATATACATCTACATTAAGTACAACATATATTTGTTTTGTTACTAATTAAATAATTTTATGTTGTGTAATTACCTTTAAAATAATGTACGATACTTGATATTAAACTTCGAAATATAGTCGACAAGCGCTGCTAAAACATAATCAGTAAAATTTTAGTGGAAAGCCAAAATTTACACATTAAATATTTCGGTGTTCTATTTGATTACTTTTTCTTGAAGATAACCCTATAATCTATAAATTATTGTGATACTTACTGAAAATGTCAATTTTAAAACAAACAATCAGATAAAATGCTAAACGATACATGTGAAATGATATGATATTACCTAAACAGCTTCTTCACTTCGTTATTCTTGATTCATTTAACACTTAATTTTTTCCAAAATTGGTTTCAATTTATTCATAGTACAACTATAATATGAAATTATGTGTTTATAATTGGTCAAATTTGTTTCACTATTTACGTTATTCTATATCAGAGCAATTTGTTGCGTAAACTATACATTATTGGTTGAAGCAACACGATATATACTTAATCGATGCATGTTGGTACCTATATATATACATACTGATTAAAAAATACTACCTACATGCTATTTAGTAAACTAACTTGTTAATTTACATATTAATTTAGTAGTTAAGGTAAAAAATAGTATGCTTAGAAAATAGGTGGTACAAACACAAAAAAAATCTTAGTATAGTAACAAAATTGAAAGTTTATAATATACAATCGGAAAATTAATTGTGTGATCTTGAATTAGAAATTGTTTGACACATCAAAAACATTTAGAATATACGCTTATTTAATGTCAAATTTCAACTAGTAATAATAAAAAAGGATAAGGCAATTAATTAAAGCAACCAAGGTATTACTATACTTTTATCTACATTATTATATAACTCCCATGGGCTTCATTATGGTATAAAATAGAACGGGAAAAGCATATAGATGGACCAATTACCAGCAATTATGTTCAAATTACAACACTCTTATTTTCATTCCAAATTGTTTTTTATCTAGACTTTTGAGCAAAAATACGTTACATGTAGTATGTTATGGCACCTATAAGGCCGTTACTGTTGAATACTGAACCTCCCAAAATATATTAAAAAAGGATAATTGGAATAATATAGCGAGATTTTATTTGTTTTTTTGCAAATTCGTTTACAAAGCATTTTCACCAGCGAGTATCAAAAGCAAAATAGTTACATCAGACAATGAAAAAAACAATGATCCTAGTACCGGAATAATAATAACGCACAGGGCTATTCACACGGTTCTGTTCAAAGTGGTAATTTGCATTATCCTCGATGAACGCGAGGTTTCGCGAAAATGGACCAGATAACAGAATTATCTGTCGAAAGGTAGATAACTAGATTCGTGAACTATTCAACGACGTCATTCACTACTAGAATCGCGGGACATTTCGTCGAAATATAGCGGGGAAATGAGTACAGCTGCACATATCCTGAGGACGGACTCCTTGAGTAGAGTTAGCAAGTAAAGCCAGTGAATTGGGCACGCGACCGCTAAGAGGAGTAGGAAACTGCACCTCCGGACAGTCCGTCGGGAATGTTGTACTCCTCACAGAGGTAGAGCCAACCGGGAGAACTCTGGCCAACCTCGCGCACGACGACACAGGAGGCGGCGACAATCTTGCGGGCGACACCCTGGTTGTCGATCTTGCAGAGGCCGGCTAGCTCGCCAAGTCGTTTGTTATCGGGGAACTGACAAGAGAGATGGAGAAGACAGTATTAGTGATATGTGGAGCGCATAAAATTTATACTTCATGTACTGAAGGCGAGGGAGGAAGCAATAAAATAATAAAAGTTATGTATCATATTGTATTGATTTAAAATAATCAAAATATGTTGAAACTAATACTAGTAAAATAATAGTATTGCTATAAAAATCCATTCAACCAATTAGTGAGTTGACTTTATTAACATTAATAACATTATTGTTAAGTATAAATACTTTTAAAATGATAAACAAAATATAAATAAACTTTCTAACTAAATATGATAATGAACACACATTAAGGTATTATAAGTAGTGTAATTAAGAAATATAACAAACATTACACATTTGACAAGTTATTCAAAATTTATAAAATGTCATTAACATTAACAAATAAAACATATTTAAGCTCACCATTGACATAACTATAAAGAAAAAATTTAAAGAATCCTTCAATTTTTAATCAAACTACCTTTATAAAATATTCAATAATTAATATTTCATAGTCTTGAATTTATATTCTAATTTACTTTATAAAAATATTCCGTTTTAATCTCAAATAAGATTTGAATAATTTTTACAAAAAATACACTAAATTATAAACAAATTACACTTAACAGAAACACAATTATACAAATCAATTACAAACTAAAATAAACAACAATAAAAATATAGACTTTTAAAAACTTAGGATAACCTAGCTATCAACAAGAGTAGACTACCCACATCTCCTATATAAGGTTTTAAAATACCATGTTATGATTGTTAATCTAATAGAAAACGCACCGGATCTAAATGTAAGAGGTCCTATTTGCGCTGATAAAATAGATAACTAACCTAAATGATATTGGGATCAAAATCTAGTAATATATTATAACTATATACATAATTATCGAAAAATGTAATCAGTAATCACAAGAGTAACAAATGAATATCAATCAATCGACTAGTTCTTTCAATTTAGAATCTATGTTTTTGGATATAACAGAAGCTTGAAGCTTTTTATCCTTCGCAGCATGCCTAATTATCATAGCATTGGATTTAACAATCATTAATAATTAATAATGTCAGTAGTAAAATACGAAAATGATACATAACTAAATTTATATAAATAATGTTTGTGTTGGAATTGTAAATAACGTTGAAAAACTCTAATAAATCTTTTTTGATTATTTAAACCAGAACATTTGTCATGAATATTTTCATTTTACTACGAATCACGAAATTACAAATAACCATGCCATACATTATACAATTATCAATATATTATGAAAATAAACAAGATTTGAAACAATATAGATTATTTCGGACGTGATTTTAAGCATGAACTTTGACATAAACTATACATATATGTGAGATCATCCTATTTTGACTAAAAGTATTTTATTCATTATTATATCATTTACCCACAGCTTTTTTCCGTCTGAACCAATTTTCATGAAATGTGATAATAATAAATTATACCAAAATCGATTTTCTGGTATTGCACTTTTTTTGCCAAAAATATCAAAGAAAAAAAATTTGCCAAAGATATCACTCAATAGCCCATGAAGAACAACTGAAGCTTATTATCTTTAAATTAATTTTAAATGAATATACTGCTCTTATGCAACTAAATACTAAAATCCTATTTTTAAGACATGTGTTTTATGCGGTTTAACATATTCCCTCCGATAAATAATATCACTGTAACATATGTGAAGCAGTAAATACTACAGTCCATGTAAAATATAATGTCATTAGCCAAAAAAATTGCATTTGTTCAATCAAAAATATTTTAAATATTAAATATTTATTTTAAAACTGTTTTTTAATACGTTTTTGTCACAAATTCGATTTGTTTTTTGCGTAAAGGTTCTCCTTAAACATATTTTTATACACAATACACATATTGCATTGCATAGCCCATTGAAAACTTAATGACAACAAAGGCAAAAAAGATGGGTATTAATTGCGCAACTTTGGCGGCCATATATATATTACTAAAAATATATTATACAGTATTAAATATCATACGTCAACTTTACACTTTATGACGATTATTCTATTTTAAAATTAGTTAATTAAAATTAGTTAATTATAGTTAATTTTAAACTTACGATTTTTAGGCTGTGCAATCTTTGCAATAGCTGCGCTATTTTGTGCAATCTATTCAAGTAAAATTATTTGAAAAATTATACAGAAAATTAAACCACAATATAACATTATTTCGGCTTATAAAAAAGAACGATAGCAAACGATTATAAGGAAGAAAGAAAAGGTTTATGTAAAAGTAGACAACAATGTACATTTACATTACCTTGACCAATGGAATTTCGTGCTCTCGACATAGAGCTTCAATTAGAGTGCCATAGGCCTTCTCATCGCAATTTTCAGCCAAAATACATATAACAGCGGTCCGTCTGTCTAGCGCCTTGGCACACTCATGTAGTCCACGACTCAATCCACCAACAGCGAGTGACTCTTTAAGAACACAACGCACCGCCTCATCCAAATCCATTGAGTCTACCCCAACCACTAGCCAAGGGATGAGGAGGCTGGAAAAAATATATAAGATATATAAAATATATAATTTTCATATTAGAGGAAATATGAATAAAGGAAAAAATAGCAGTAAACATAAACTAAATTAAAAGTTAAATTTAACTTAAATGAAAGTTCACGTTTGTCAGGGATTCACAAATTGTATTCTGGAATATGTGTATTTTTAAGCATCATCCACTTTATCGTATAAATATCACATAATCATAATTCATCAGTATCTCGGTTTAGCTATTTTTCAGAGGTGATTTTCTGTATTTTTGTTACAATATTGATACTACAAAGTAACGTGTGATAATAGTTTTTAAACACATTTTCAACATAAAATATTTTACAGAAAAGTATTTAAAACATAAAACGTTAGCTATGCAAAACAATTATGAATTGTACTTATTATTACTATATAAGCTCATCTTCAAACCATATATTTCTGTTCCCGTCATGAGTATAAGTCAGTATTCACCAATAACTAAATCGCCATATGCAGGCAGTTGGCGATCATCATTAGCAGCACATTATTTCACTATAAGCTGTATTTTTGTAAACCTCATTGTCAGATATAATGTATACTAACCTGTTTAATTTTTCAACTGTGTTCTCTTTACACATCATAATAAAATGAAAAAAAATCTAACAAGATGAAGTGCTGTATTTACAAGGCCATAGAGAACTAACTTAACAAGTTGTCTATAATTCCAGTTTAATTGTAATTAATTTTGTGTTGCGCACAACTTATCAGTCTCATATATATGTATGGAAGCAGGGACATTTTGCATTTCCAGATATATTCGATCCAAATGGCCATGGTTAGAAAACAACTGATGAAGGTTTGAAATATGCTTGGAATAATAGTGTTATAATGCCACAAAGATATTGTTGATACCCTGACTGAAACTGGGTTCTCCATTGACGCCCAGGTTGATGCTGTTGGCGAGGATGATAACATTGATATTGAGATGAATAACTTGGTGGATGTCATATATTATGAAGATGACGAGAATGAAATTGCTCTGTATTAAAATGTAAGTTGTTCATGATAGAGTCCTTTATGGTCCACATTAAGGGTCTAAAATTTTATACTGATGCGACTATGCAGAAAATTTATATTGTAGACATTGATAATAACATTACTTACATAAAAAAAGATTACCTCTGTTAATAAGATTTTAGCCCAATGTTTAGCCTTATTTTTATATTTGTAGAAGCATGTATATATATATACAGATGTTAAAGCATTTATATTAATACAAATTATATATTTTCTGTGTTTGCTCTATCTTTTTGTATATATTATATAACACAAAGGCACTTTTTAAGGACTATAAGGCTGACACACACTCCAGAAAACATACATCACTGGGCTTTGCCGAATCTTATATATGTAACATTCCATGCATGATTCAAGGAGCCATCACTTGTTTATAATTTTAATTGTTATGTGAGTAAATCTCAAAGATTTCACACAAGGTCTCTCTCAAAACATGACAAATAAGATTATCCGAGAGGACAACATGCTACACTACATTCTACCACCATCTCACTTCTCTGGATACTTAATCAGGCAACAAAGATTGAGGGTACCCTTCTGCAGTCTACACTCTATTGTTCAATTTCTTTAACTCATATACTTTCCATGTCATTTTTCATTCTAGATTTATTATTCCACCCATATCTACCTGTACATTCTAGTATAACTCAGGTATCTCTTGAGTACATGCCAAATACCACTGATATGCTTGTGTCATTAATAAAAGCCATTGTAATTATTCAACTTAAAAACTAATTTTTGACAATTTCAGACAGTTGTTGGACATTTTGGATAGTTTTTTGGCTCTGTGGGATTATTATTTGTCCAATTTAGCTGATTTTTTTAAAATGTTATATGAAATGATATTTTTGTTACATTTTATAAAGGGATATTGCTATAGAAGTGATTGTTCTTTAGGTATTCAATAGAAACACTAATCTTGGCAGCCATTTTGCTTCTGCATGGCTGACATGGTTACTTAAAGATACTCAAAACATTTGGAAAACAAGTAGATTTTAACTCTTTGAGATGTAACCTATTAGAAAAACCTTGACAGACAAATTCCCTTAAGGGGGGGGTTATGTAATAATTAATAGGTGGATTATTGAGATGGGCCGGGGTAGGGGGGTAGATATAACACAGTAAAAATAAAAGTAACATTTAAAAAAACAGTTTTAGTTATTTCCAAACAAATTTTCAGTGCATATATATTGATGGAACATTTAGTTACTGATTTTTTATTATTTTTGTAAATTATTATGGTTTATTTGTAGACATAAACTAAATTAAATAGAAAATTTTTTAATGATAAAAAATAATTTTTCCTTTACAAGCACTGGCAGAATGACACTATAAAATAAAAGTTGCGTAATTTTGTAAAAATGCATATTCATGCATACAGTAGGATTTGCCTATATCGTATTATTTTTTGCCACCTAAAAATGTACGATATAGATGAATATACAATATATGCAAACTTGCTTTTATTTAAAAAAATATCAGAAATTAGCAACTATTATTAATTTAAAATGTAAAAAATAAC
>JAUZND010005165.1:2929-28073 GCA_034780555.1 Coelogynopora nodosa
CAATATTTACCAAGATCAATATTTACCAAGATCAATATTTACCAAGATCAATATTTACCAAGATCAATATTTACCAAGATCAATATTTACCAATATCAATAATTACCAATATCAATAATTACAAAATCTATAATTATCAAGATCTATAATACCGAGCTCCATAATTACCAAGATCAATAATTAACAAGATCAATAATTACGAAGCTCAATAATTACCAAGGTCAATAATAACAAGATCAATAATTACCAAGGTAATTACCAAAATCAATAATTACCAAGATCAATAGTTACCAAGATCAATAATTACCAAGATCAATAATTACCAAGATCAAAATCAATAATAACACAATCAATATGTACCATGATGAATAATTACCAAGATCTATAATTACCAAGCTCAATAATTAAAATGATCAATAAAAAATTGAAATTATAAATTAAATCAATAAAGTAACCAGTAAAAGAATTAATGACAAATATAATATAACGTATTACCTATTTTAGGAAGACTGTATATATAGTGAGACAATTTGGGTGAAGAAAATTAAATTAACTTATAAAATATCTTTCTATGTGGACTTTCGTTCTGTGACGTTGGTCCAAAATGTTTTAATTGCAATTTTGATTTATTCAATTATATAATTATATATAGTGTGGTTAGCTCCGACAAATGTTTGTGTGATAACCAATTTAGATTTATGTATAATCCAAAGGTGTCCAAAGTAATTGATTACTCAATGTGTTATAACTTACTCAATGTTATTAAATTGTCAATACAATTTTATATAGACTAAGAGGCTTTAATAAATATTAGTATTTTAAAACACGTTTTACGAAGAGGGTTGTTCTCAAGGAGTATATTTACGATATAGTTTCTGATAAATCAGGTAACAGCATTCATATTGTTATGTGGTATATATATGTAGAGCTTATATATATAATTGTACTCACGCATTTGATTATATAGGTATCATGTATAATGTAATGTACCTATACATCATTTCAGCAAAGCAATAAACCACGCTATTATATATAATGTATATAGAAGATATGACAATTTCTATCTTTAGAGACATAATTTGCACAAAACCATATATGGAACGAAAATCTGAGAATCTTTTTTCATATACTTTAATTTATCCTGTTCACAAAAATGGTCTTAATATAAAAAACAAAACTTATAAGGAGTAATCATCTTTATAATATCGATCACTAATTCTCTTTCTGCATAATTTATTGAACTAATTAATATTACAAATTGTTATTGATCTTTGAAAAGTAATAACTTTATTTTATTTTACTTTATTTTACTTTATTACTATTTACTTTTTTTTTAAATTGATTTACTAATAATTTTAACTTAATTTTAATTGCAACGAAAGCAGTAATAATTAAATGTATAATAATTATTACTGCTTTCGTTGCAATTAAAATTAAGTTAAAATTAATGTATAGCTCTTAAATATCATAATATATGAAGAAACAAAATAAATGTCATATTGTCTTAAATTTATAAAAATGAAATTTGAAAGGAATTTGGTATTATATTAATTTATATATATTGTTTTTCAAATGGATAGATGCCATGGACAATACGAAATTTCAAATCTCCAAAAATTTCATTCACTATATTGCAACAAAATTAAAATGTATCCTTCTGTTTTAAGATTACAATAGACTAAAAAGAACGCAACAAACTATAATAACATGTGGAAAACACATATACTAAATGTTCATAAAATCAAATAAAACAGTGAACAACACTGAAACTCTGTTGACCGAAATAGTTAACAAACAATATTTTACGAATAAAATCATTAAAATATTTGCAATTATTCTATTATATCTATTATATCTGGATTACACTTTCAAAAAGATAACCAAATCTTTTTCTTAAACAATATTTCGATAAAGGTCATTAATCATCGGAAGCTGTCATAAATCACACTTGATATACCTGACACATCAGCAAATGTCTCAGTGACCTCATCATGAAAACCTGGGTACAAAATGACTCCAAAAAGGATTCTGTTGGCATATATACAGTATATACATATATATGCAGTCAGTTGATCCTGTGATCTGTGAACCGCGGTCTTCACAACAATTGTTTTCTATACAACATAGCTGAAGGATATGACGAAAAAAGTGAGAATTTTAAAGATGGAAAAAATAACCGGAAATTGATATGGAGCAGATTCTCCAAGAGACAATCGGTGTATATCTGCAGTATAATAAAGAAAAGTATAATATATAACTTTTGACGATTACTCGTGTATAGCTCAACAGAAGGCGAATCAAATGGACCGAATAAATATATAAGGAACTTTTAGTGTGATGCGTACATATTATAGCCCTAATGATAGTTGAATTAAAAAATATAAATTCTTTTTAAGTCGTATATAATAGAGATAGGATTTTCGTAATCTGACTTTCATAAACAAATTAGAAATATTATGTATCGTTTGTAGAACAAAATTGCCAATTTGTTCAAAATTCAAATACATTTTCTAAATATACGATCCATTGTTCCTTATAACTATAATAATATACTTGAATGAAAAAGTGTTTGATTTAAATATTCTAATAATACGATTTAGTCAAAATACAAAAAACACAATAAGTATAAGCGTCAAAATGGGGGGGGGGCTTATGGGGGACCTCAGACCGATTTTTTAAATATTGCGGCGCTAAACTGGTTATAAGGGAGGGCACAGTTTAAATTTTTTTAAAAAGCCTCCGACAACTCTCATTTATTTAATCATTTATAAAATAGATATATAAACAACAATTATTATATATGTATAATTTAAATTTTAATGGAATTTATTTACCTATACGTATTTAGTATGTATTTAATATATCCAAAACATTATCTTTTATGGAATATCTTTGTTGCGTCATTCTACTTTCAACAAAATTGATTTATTTAATCAAGTGAATTATCAAGATAACATTTAACAATTTACCAATTTAAAAGATTATAATTCTTTCATTCACAGGGTGTCTATTCATTTTATCATTGAGCTCCGTGACGATATAATTCAAAAGTCATGTCACAATATATTAACAAATTATATTAGAAGTTGATCCTACATTTCAAAGCGATTTGAACTATTGATATATATATATATATTATTATAAGCTATATAAATTAATTGTATAACAAAAGGGGAATTATCCTTCTTAAAACGTGTCCATATATATTATAGAAATTCATCTGAGTATATTTAAAATAAAAGCTATAATAAACCGCATAATTATTTAATTCGTTAAACCTATCATATATATATATATATATACGCAAAACTCATTTAAACATTTTTACATGTACAAGATTTAAGTTACAATAAATGCATATATAGATATAGAACTAATCAAATTTATTAAAAGGTTTTAATAATAATTTTTAACACAAATGCGGGATGAAATTTGATATGATATGTCCACCCGCGCAGTGCATATATAAGTGGCTTTAAATGTCATAACAGCATGTTTGCAAGGAACAAATGGTACATTTTATGCAATACCTATAGTATAAATTGCAAAACTTGAAATTGTATATAAGTACATGTGCGTGCACATTTTGTTGAAATAGTCATAATGTATAACAGTCAGGCAATAATTTATAATATAAACGCATTCAATTACACTCGCAAACAAGTCATGGGGTTCATTCGAGAAAGTTGTATAATTATGAGAGCTGAGGATGTTTCGAGGGCCCTTAATTATCAATAGTTCGACTAATCATTAGTATATGTTTTATATGATTAGAAAATAAACTTATTCAATTTATTGACATTTTTTTTGTTGAAAAGCATGCAAAGTATCTATATTACATAGTTAGACGCATTAATGAATTACAAATATTAAATACTAATATTATTTTGATTTTAATAATGTTTTAAGTAATTAAAGTGTTTTTTTATTGTACATTTTTATACGATACCGCTTTATAAATTCTTAATATACAATCACAAAATTCGATATAAAAGTATGACATCTATTAAAATTTAACAATTGTTGTTTTTCTCTCTTAAAAATGAATCATTAAAAGAATAGCTGTGTCATATGTTGTCTCGACATATGTATTGTTCGTTTACGTTTCATTAATTTGTGGTTTCCAAATTGCTGCTGTTTTTTAAATAGCTCCCATATAGTTTGATAAAAACTCCCATTTTAATGATATAATTGTGTTTATTTGTGGTTATTCCAAAACACATTTAAATTATAACAACTTAAATTGCTAATTCAAATTTCCTTATAACCTGTCCAATATATATTGTATATTTAAAAGTAAAAATTTCCCAATCCTTTATATATATATATATAATATGTATACATAATATATTAATGCTCAAGATAGCTGTGTACCTATTCAAGTTAATCGTGAAATTTGAGTCGCTTGACCATGGGTGCAATTGAGCTTATTATATTAGATATATTGCTTATTATCCCCTCCCTCCTTCAATTCAACATGCCCTTCCCTTTTTGCTTCAGTCATCTTCCTTCTCCCGACCAGACCAAATTGAGTACCCAAAGTCAAGCGTCCAATCTTCTCCAACTCTCAGCATGCGCCACTGAACACCTGTCTGGATCAGAGACCACTACTGTACCTCCTATTTTCTCCGGCTCTCTCCCAACTCCCCTCCGTAATCCTTCACCGATATCCTCTCCGACTTTCCCTCCAGCCATGAGAACAAGTATATATGGTCACAATTTCCAGCTGCGTCCATAGGCAACGGGATCTTAAATATCCCGTAGTTGGGCGAATCATTTGGGAAAACTGATACCGTTTTTATATAAGACATTAAAACAGATACTGCGTGTATACCAATTGTAGAATTATATGGTCCTCTTCACTCAATCATAAGAAAAGTTAAATATTGGTTTCGATATAATATATTAACAAGTGGTATATGCATGGCAACATCAAAATCACTGGGTATATATTTGATTTAGAAATTAGAAAAAAAATGTAATTATAATACCCGATGTATTTTTTAA
Organism: Coelogynopora nodosa; assembly: GCA_034780555.1. Taxonomy (NCBI): domain Eukaryota; kingdom Metazoa; phylum Platyhelminthes; order Proseriata; family Coelogynoporidae; genus Coelogynopora; species Coelogynopora nodosa. Next base: position 7,937 of record JAUZND010005165.1, read on the forward strand.
GCCATATTCTGATAAATTGTAAAAATTAATAATGATTGTTATTGAACAGAGTTGAATTAAATCTATACATATATAAATAAACTATAGTTTTAATTCAACTCTGTTCAATAACAATGTTCTTTTGACATTCATGTATTTTATTTCTGCATTATTTGCACTGAAGCTTTATATAACATCATGCTTGAAATTCTTGAATTCATCCTTAATATAGAACTATACTATCCTATATAGGTATTATTAGGAATTTTGAGTATAAAAGTCAATGTTATACTGTATACCAGCAAATATCCAGATCATTATTAGAGCGTAATGAATACAGTTAAAAAGAAAAACCACAATAAAAACCACAACATATCCAGGCTTTCACCTTTCATCAAGAAGGCATAATCATGGTGTGAAATATATAATTGTAATTTTCACAAAGATGAAAGCTTGGATATTTTGTATTAATTGTAATAAACTTTAAATCTTATTGTGGTTTTTCTTTTGCATTCATCACAGTGACCATTACTTGTCTTTATCTATCATGAATACAGTTAACGTTACTTTAGTCTAATATTTAATAAACAGTTGTGAGGTGCACTATTGACTGAAGGAGCCGTTACTTTGTATTTATATAGTAAATGGGACTTTTTGAGAAACATTTTAGTTAATCAAGAAGACCCTAATTAAACACAGAGAAAGCATTCACAAGGGTCCTGCCATATATGACACCAGACTATAATGAGCCCAGATTTATGGATCCGTAAGTTTTATATATTATGGAGATAGCTTGAACTATAAATAGGAGGATTATTCACATTTTAATTTCAAAATCTGACCTTTATATACGAGAATTAAAATAATATTTATAAATAACATACCCCCCACCCAACACAGCAGAAATATATAAGGTCACTGTGTCATATACTTGAGCGCTTCGTTAATGTTTTTCTGATGTCGTGTTTATAATGAGGATGTCTTTGATTATAAATTAAAACTTTATTATCAAAAGTACAATTTAATAAATATTAAGTTTATATTATACTGTTCTCTCAATTTAGGTGGTTCCTATATATATATATATAGGAATTTAAATAACGCTAAATAAAGAACTGTTCAATCTGTATATATATAGGGAACCTTATATTATACCGTATACGCCAATTATACAAATGTTAAATAAACGAAGTTCTATAGAAGACTATCCTATATTATATATCCTATATTATCCTACTATCCTATTGAGAGAAAAGTGAAATGTATACAGTTACAATGTTTTTGTTTATATAAAGAACATGTATTAAAATGTAAAAAATGTATTTTCCAATTTCAACATAATATAGGTAATTAATTTAAACTGAACTTAACCTATTAACTGTTATTAAATTACATTTAAATAGGTCAATTTACATATGTGATCTAAAGTTATAATATAACATTTAAAAAATCTTAAAATCGAAAATCATATAATCATGCATGTATATAATATATATTTTCTCTTTCGAAAAAAATTATCGTTATAATTAAACGTATAAATTGATGAATTTTTAGATATTTAAAAAAAATTACTATAAATATTATGATATTTACATGACTTATCACTGATAATTAAAAGGAATGTTGAAAAAATGCTTTATACAATAAAATTCTATTATATAAGCTGCGCAGGCATTATTTAAAGTTTTCATTAATTTGTTAAGTTATAAGTTATTTGTTATCCCAAAATAACCGTTTAGAACAGAGTCATAAAGTTTAGAACATAGAATAACCGTTTAGAACGGAGAATAACACCGTTTAGAACGGAGAATAACCGTTTAATACAGAGTCATAAAGTTTAGAAAAGAGAATAACCGTTTAATACAGAGTCATAAAGTTTAGAACAGAGAATAACCGTTTAGAACATAGAATAAACGTTTAGAACGGAGAATAACCGTTTAATACAGAGTCATAAAGTTTAGAAAAGAGAATAACCGTTTAGAACATAGAATAACCGTTTAGAACAGAGAATAACCGTTTAGAACAGAGAATAATCGTTTAGAACGGAGAATAACCGTTTAATACAGAGTCATAAAGTTTAGAAAAGAGAATAACTGTTTAGAACAGAGAATAACCGTTTAGAATAAAGAATAACCGTTTAGAACAAAGAATAACCGTTTAGAACAGAGTCATAAAGTTTAGAAAAGAGAATAACTGTTAAGAACAGAGAATAACCGTTTAGAACGGAGAATAACCGTTTAGAACATAGTCATAAATAAAATGCCGATTATTATAAGAAGCATTTTATATAGAAAGCATTATGCAATATTATACAAGGACAATATATTAATCAAATCATAGTAACATTGTCTTTCACAATAAATATATAATTCAATTATGTATCAAAGAAAACAACTACAATATATATATACACTTTCTTTTTTATCCGTCTAAAATAATCATAAATTAAAAATCATCTATTACTAAGTATATTATAGATATTCAAACGGATTTCAATGGAAACATGTTTAAAACAGCAATTAGACAAGTATTAAAAAAATACGAGTTCTAATTAAGCACAAAACAGAGATTTTTTACCGGCGAGTTAATGAAAGGTATGTAGCCACGTGGCCCACGAAGCACTAAGTTGACATTTATCGACGGAGTTGGGATGGCCTTCTGGCACTGGACGCGTGTCACTCAATTCCAGAAAAACAAGACTTGCTATCGGGCCTATACCTACAATATATAACATATTATAGCAATATACGCACAAGGGGTTCCCGAGAGGGGTTCCAGGGGTTCCAAGACACGATGTGAGAAACATCGCGGACCCTGGACCATTCGGGGAAAAGTTGAGGTTGTCTTGGGTGTGTATTGTTTTCAATGTTTTGGCACACGATAACGCGTGGCGATCAAAGACGGACGCCATCTTTGCTGAAAGAAGAAGCACGTGTCGACGCTTGGTTCAGTAAAAATGGGCAAAGGAGAAGTATAGGCTTTCTTTAACTTTCCCATTTTTATTTTGAGACTGATTAAACTTTATATACTGCAGGGTACACAGTATATAATGGGCATGAGCGCATGCACTACGCATTGTCGAGATATTTACAAAGGAGGAATTTCAGACAAATACGGTTAATAGTCTGCTGTATTTGTATATAATTATATTTAATAATATATTACATACGATCATTCTTGAATATATAACTTAAAGATGCTTTGAAATAGTTATGGTTTCTAAAAACACCAATTTATGCCATGATTGCAACTTCCTATCATCTTTGTAATTAAACTAATCTTATGTCATGCACGGTTCCATGCAGGCAGGAATAGTCAAGAGGTCGTGCTGTGGAATTATCAACTGAAAAAATCGCCGTATAGAACGGCACAGGTATGTATATATATTATAAAGGGCAAACATAACACAAATTTATAAATTGGCTGTAGATAATTGTAAAAGTATGTATAATTCCACTAATAAATTTGATATTTAACCATTTTGACACTTTGGTAAAAAAAATGTTGTCACGCATTTAACGTCAATAACGTTATAATGTCTCCTATACATGTACGTCATTAATTTTAACTCTCTTTTTGATAAACACGTTCTTTTAATTACATTGTATATCTGATAGCATTTTATCCATCTTTTTTATAATTTTTAAATGTGTTTCCAATATAAGCATTTAGTAGGCCTATATAGGATGTATAGTATATAATATATCTCATTTTAATCAATTATGATAACATAAAATAACAATAGTAAAAAATGAAATTTAACAAAGCTATACGAAAATATTTCACAATGAATAGTATATATAAAGGGCAATTTTATGATGATGCGTATTGGATTTTGAAATTGCCACAAAAATATATTGTAGTTTAAAACAGGGACAAAAAAGTTGTTTTTATGAATGAATATTATAACGAATATACTGAATCTACTACCAATGTAGCAGTCACTGTAATTTTTAAAAAAAAATTAGAAAATACAATTACTTTTTTATATTCGATATTTATAGTCTTTGTTTTTGAAAATTTTAGCTGAAATGGATGAAAATGTTTTGCACTGATATGAATCGTAATATATATATGTTATCCCCCTCCCCAACTTTATACTATTCTATATATATATACGGATTTATCCGAAAATTGAAAATTTTATCGTGAAAACTGTTTTATTGTCAGAACAGTTTTATTTCTTGGTACAAAGTTATTATGGCACTTTGTCGGGAATTTAAGAAATGTGCTGCAATCGCGAGACTATATTTTCACTAAAAATACATTGTATATAATTTATGTATATTATAAAACAGTGCCGTTTGCCATAAAAAATAAGACATATTATTCAAATATGACGACAATAAGTTATGTGACTCTCTAAAATATTGAACATTTGTTTATTTGTCTGATATAAAAGTCGATTATGACATTTTAAAACTTATTTTGATATTGATGAATATACATTGAAGATAATTCCTCATCAAACAAGGATTAAAGGAAAGCTTTGATGGAATCAAATATTATAGATATCTAATCGGCCAAAAAATATCCTGGTATTTATAGTCATTGAAAAGATGTGAGGGGCTCAATTATGAATAATAATATATCTATCTTTCTCAGAAATTAAAACAGGATACAGAATCCTCTTTAGAGTCTGAATTGTTTCATATCAAACTCATATAATATAGTTAAACAGATAATGTTTCTGTATATTATATATAGAATAAATAAATCTACTGGAAGCTGCGGACAGTGTTTAAACAGTCCTTTTGAATCGAGTGTTTCCCTCTTGAAAAGAAGATAAATGGGGAAGAATGAGAGTGGCATATATGTGTATATATGGATATAATTTTATTATAGGATTATTTGTGGGGCAATGCATCAAAGCATGGAGGCTGCCGGTCTAGACAACATTGGAAGGTGGTAAGCAAACAGCGGCATCGTTTTCTGCCTTTTATATTCCAAATAATAGCGATCTTTCACTTCTCACCTTTTTTTATAATATATTTAAATTGATATCATTTGGACGAAACTGTTTGCAAACAACTCTTGAATCAGTGAGCAAATGTTATAGATAGATATAGCATTACGAAACTGATATCTATATAAAAATAGAATAAGGACATATAAGGAATATATGGAGAAGATAATATTTTTTAACAAATTTGGCAGAACAACCTGTTCAGAATGGGACGGTTGTAAAATTCATGGGTTAGAACAGCCCCCCTTCCAAATTGGAGTACCCCTTTTTTTGACAATTTTTTTGCCATTTACAGACAAAAAGAATTAAATTATTTTTTAGAAAATTTTTAACAGCTTAATAGAAATATTATAGATAATTTTGGAAGAAAGGTCCCCCAAGACCAAAAATGGGGCACTTGAAATGTGCACAATAAATACAGAAATAAATAACAACAAAATTATAGCTAACACAAATTCTGAAAAATGGGAAACGAATTAATGAATTGTTTTTTTTTATATATTTTTTAAAAATATTTTTTGAAAAAAGGACAAATAAATAATATGAAATATTGCATCAAATATGATTTCTTGGAAAAAGCGCAACTATATAAAAAATAAAATGCGTCGTTTGCAAAAAAAAGGGAACTAATTACTAAAATGTATAAATATATATATATATAGGTACCTGTTCAACTTCAAATAAGGGAAATACATAGAAATGTATACTGCCATAAAACGTTCCTGTAGATATATATATCATTAAACTTTTATGTATTTTCACGATCGAAGTTATAAATAGTTTAATTCCCTTCTTTCCTTTTTAGAGTTACACTCTTCATAATATATAGAGCATTTATGTAGGGATATCTATAAGGATTTCATGATATTTATATTAAATAAATACTAATAGAATTTATTTTCAAAATTATAACTTTATTTTTTTTTATAATATAAATTATTATTTTCATAATATATATACACACAAAAAAGTAATATTCAATTTCTAAATTATACTGCACACAATCGTATTATTTTCAATTTAAATATAATAAGTATATAACTTTTGTTACTGATATCGTGTATACGGTCAACTATTTGGCTTCTATATAGATTCAATATATTTATTCAATGAATTGATTCTATATATTTTTAATTTTTAACAATAAAATAAGAAAAAAATGACTATTCAGAGAGTTAGTAAATTTGTATAACTTTGTATAATTTTTTATGTATTTTAATTTCTTTAATTATAAAAAAAAACTGTTTCATTTTATGTGTATTCAGTTAGATGTGATTTTTTAATATATCTCTATATACAATATGTAAGCAGAAAAATTGGTTCAAATATCTTATTTCGCTTCTGATCATCCAATAAACATATACATAATACACATATATATGTCTGAATCTGAAGTTGTATATGGTAATTAGGCACTTTAAAACATCAATAAACACCATACTGAGAGGCATTAATATCTGTCACAATTCGCTTGTTGATCAACGTGTCTATTTAACATGTATGTAATTTATATACAATGTAGGCCCTGCAGCCAATGTAATATACCATCTTCAATGCCAGCTTATATATGCAATTGCAGAATTGTACAACCAACGACCTATAGAGCTAGAGATATATATGTTGTCTATAAACACTAATGTTACTCTATTATATTTACAAGTTTACAAATCTCGTGTCGAAGAGCTCATTGAACATCAACCTAATTATGGAATTGCATTTAAATAGCTATATAATATATATACGTTATTGAAAATAAGCAGTGTCACTTTTACTGGAAGTTACATCATTGGAAAACAAAAAGGTCGGTTTTATATAAACATCATTCGTATGTCAGCCTAAGTCATTATGACATTGAAGCTATATATAAATAATTCGGCAACTAATTATATAATTCATAAAATGGTGATTTTCATGAGAAGTATTTTTTTCTCTGTAATATATTATTTGATGTTTCTATACAGTATTTAATCGATATATAAAGAGGTCTTTCGTAATTCTTATTTTAATAAATAATTTTCATGTGAACTTTGCAAAAAACTGTTCATTCAAATAATAATTGCTGGAATGATCATATCTTTAATTATTTATATTATTTACACAATAAAATCATCTTTTCCGATCTTGTCTTATAACTGTATACTATTGTGTGTCTGTTTTATATATAGGTACACATAGGAAACGTATTTTCTTTATTGTAAACAAACCGAGTTCCCATCTTGCGGTTATTTACTGTCACATCAAAATTAAATATTTTGAGGTCATTGTTGACAACTTTATGATATATTATATATACATATAAGGTTGTCATATATTGTATATGTACCGCTTTTTTCACGTGTGAACTATACACATCAATTATAATTCTCTTTCGGGTCAAATAATAAAGCTGAAACAAATTATAGACCCTCTATATATGAACATAGCAAATAAACGAAAAGCAACATGGGTCTGTCACATCTTCTTGCTCTATATAGCTATAATATCAGCTTATTATATCAGTAATATATTATAAAAAATTTACCATAATTTACTTATTCACAAAATCGACTCCATTAACTCAATTGATTATAGTTCAAAATTACAGTCTATATAATATATACGTGTCTTATATATAGACATAAACTTGATACTGAATATACAATATCAATATTTAATGTACGCAAATATAATAGGCAAATGTTAATTCGTAATAATATTAAATTTGTATTAAATTTGTGATATAAAGAATTTCAGTAATAACAATAACATTATAAACATTCAAACATAAAATAATAGAACATATTTTAACCCTTGGCAGTCCTTGTGATTTACTATATATATACGTATATGGTGGTCTTTATTGGGTGGGGGTTGCACCGCCCCCTCCACCCTCCCGTCCTTATAGAAATCATTCTTCCTATTTGTCGATTTAGGTAAAATTTAGTACACGCACGCATTGTCTCCAAACAAAAAATGTGTTGACATTTTTTTGGAAATTTTTATTTTTAATTATCGATTTCTTGATGATGACATCATAAACAGCCAATTTTGAATAAATATGAATAATACATGTATCAACCTTATTTGTATATTTATAGAAAATGTTTTCTGTAACTCGAACAGGCAATAACAATCTGCAATACTATTTTCCATGTTATTGATCATAGGTTATGGGCCTTTTGATGACGTCATAGGGCCGACACTTAGAACTACAAAAAGGAAACATTATTTTGCTACCAAGTTAAATTTCTAGTCGAATAATTATGAGCCATTAGATTTAAGTTTTGGAATGAATTTGAGTATTAAAAAATTCTATTATGTTCAACGATAAATGATGCACAATTAAACATAAAACTTAACAGAATTATTTCATATATCATTTTAAATCTATAACTAAATTTGAGGATATTTCTAACATGGATGGACTCATTGTTTTCATATGTTTATGTACATAAATTACATTATATCATGAAATTTGTTTACATAAAAGTTTCTCTGCACATACTAATTCTTTTGTTGTACTACTATACTGTGCCTCTAGACTTTCAGTCATTATAGGTTGAAACAAAATCAATAAATATGGCATCCAATATAGCATAAATTTGTGAGGTAGGCCTGCGTAGGGATTTATATGGATTTGAATAAGAATACATTGCATAAATAGATCTATGTGCTGTATATCGTAATATATATGGATGCATTTTAAGGGTAAAGTTAATATAAAGATCCATTATATGGATATGGAGATAGACCAGTTTATATGGGGGAAATGTTTATGCGCAAATGTCTAACTAATGAACTAATGTCTTACTAACTTAAAATGTAAAATTAGTTGAGTCTATATTTATCCAAATTATTTTTTTAAAGTGAACGGGAAAAAACAAAAAGGGAAAAAATAAGGGGAAAATTATATTTGAAATGCTTAGTTATAGTAAAACACTTTTTCGTTGTAACATTTTTAATTGAATAGCTATAAATTCTAAATAGGGCCTAACATACCGATATTTTAGATTTTTTTTTAGTTTCGATTATCAGCGAGGTTGTCATAAAAAAGTTCATACAGAAAAATTCGACAATATGTTTAATTAAATCAAAAAATTCAATCACATTATACCGACATAATATGTATATAAAATAGTATTTATGTAAAAAATAAAAAATCACCCAAAAATATACAAAATAATGTACAGTTTATCATAAAATTGCATCTTTAAAAATATTTACATCATGCAATTATAAGGCATTTTTATTACAAATATACATCTCAATTTATCAAAAATAAAACACTTAATATACAATATGAAATATGAAATATGCTTCGTTATTTTAAAACAGTAAAATTCCTATATAAAAAGGATAGAATTTGTTTTAAAAAGTCGTCAATTTCATTATTATAGTATTAAATGTTTTATTTTTGATAAATCCGTTACGGCGTCATACAATATATAAACTGACCTTACTCGTTTATAACTTGAATTATAAAAACTTGTATTACTGTTGTCACGTCACAATACTATATTTACAACAACATTTTTTTCATTATATAATAAATACGTGTGGTGCAAATATTTGGTTCTAATTCAGTCAATCAAACCAGATATAATATATACACAGTATTAATTAGAACACCTGAGGATTCTTGTAATCCGCACTGCTGACACTTTAAGGACCAATTACTGCCCCCACAAATACATCCTCAACAATGCTTTTAGGGAACAACTCTATACATAGCTTGTACAGTAGGATATCTTGTGAAGGACATCATCTGGGGTTGGCTTGGGTGCCACGAATGTTGGTATATAGTCCAAGATCTTAGCATTCAATTCAGTGCACATTCAGAAAGGCTGCACTATGTAATATAATAATGGAGAGAGTGGGAGTATATATTCGTGTATATATATATACAATATATCGGTTTTATACATATGTTGTGAGGGTGATTAGTTTGTCAAAAAAAGGTGTCCAAACTTCACCAAAAAACACAGGGGATATTTCGGTTATATTTTACATTATAGCCTATTTGTGGTCTGGATTTGTGGTCGTTCGCACTGTGGGAAGTTTTCAAGCGGACAGAATACAGACTTACAAGGAGGCTTCTTTTAGATTCGTCATGAGGACATATTTGAGTCTTTTCTAAGATGAATGACGGCCTCAATATTTAGTGCTATATATATATATATATTAAATCTGAAAAGCTCGACACATCTTCAAATGTTATATATGGGCGTGGTGGTTTTTATGTTTATAATCTAATGTTTTAGTTATATATATACTTCGATGTATTTGCTCAATAACCGATGAACATATTCTTCATTTTAAAAGTTCAGAAAGAGTTATATTTTTTAAGAAAATCATAAAGTGCATTTTTAAATTATAGTCAAACGAAAGTTACGTAATACACGTATATATACATATAGATTATAAATGTAACATTTGTATATCTGATCAAAATATAGGCTATATATGTATATATATACACCAACATACCATAAAAAAGGTGAAAAGGTGAACATTTTATGAAATTGGTTTAAAAAAGTTATCCTTTTAAAAAAAATCCTTTCTATTTTTAAAATCTGACTTAAGATCATTTTAATACACATGCTTATTAAATAAACTAATATAAAATGATACATTGTATAAAGTGTGAAACTTTTAATACCTTTATACATATAATTAACACTAGTATAAATAATACTTATAAAATGTTCATCATATAAATATATAACTAACACAAATTATAAATATTATAAAAAGTAAGAAATAGACGATAACGTTTAGAAAAAAACTTTCCTATATACATATGCATCATTTTTTTTAGTTTTAAACAATTAAAAAATAAACTCAAAAACAGTTCCTTCTATAATAATTGTAATCATAAAAATAAGATTTGATTCTTGCAAAAATGTATAAATAAATAAATCAATCTTTATTCGCTAATATAAAGGAATTCAATTCAAAAAAGATATTTCCGCAGCATATTATTGCAACACGATTTAAAAGGAATTATATTTTGACAGTAATTGATGGCCCATTAATTGCCTGACTAAAGCTCATTCTACACAACACGATAATCTCCACAAGTGTCATCCAGCTGTCAATCCACCCGGATACGATGACTTGACGATGACTTACAGGTTTTCTCTGCGAAACATTCAACCCCGAATTTACTTCGAATAACCATTTATCCACTTTTCCCTGTTGGTTTTCCCTTATAATGATAGATTAGCTATATATTATAGCTAATGTGGACACCTTCACACAGCAAAATAGGTGTTAAATCTATTTCATGCATTGACCCGTATATATTATATTATATGACGGCCCCATACATTTTAAACAATTCACAGCGTCTTAAAATATGAATTTTCATTTATTTTTTTCATCCCAGATAACTTTTTGGCAAATGTGTCATTTTCTATACTTTGACTGATTCTTTTATAACGGTGATTTTATGTCCTAAGATATTTATTATACGTTGTGATCTGAAAAACAGATTTTTTTGTAGACACGAAAAATATATGTAATCTCTTTATTTTCGCACTCAAATTTATGAAATCATAAAATGTCAAGTTATAAAAAGCACGAGATTTTTTCAGAAAAAAATTATACGTATATTTCTTTGTCTTCAGTTTTTGGCCTCCCTGCATGGTATATTATGCTGCATTTAAAATTATACTAAATAAAAATTTAGCAACATGTGTCCTTTATGTTGCAGTGTATAAAGGCGCGATAATTACCGCTTGCTCTGTGAACAGCCATTGTAATTTAAAGCATGATTCAAATCATTAAATGTGCACAATAAAAACAAATAATATTGGCCAAATTATTATTTAATTAAAACAACAATATAAAAATATCAATTTGAAATAATAAATTAGGGAATATTTTAGGATCACCCTTTATATACTCACTCCTCAATATATAATAATTATTTTTATAATATTTATAAAGCAATGTACAATTTTTATTTTATTTTTTAAATATTTATTGACGTCTTATGTTTGCCATATAGTTGCCGCCGCCTTTTAGTTTATATACAGAATTGATTCATAACATGTAATAGGTTATTCAAAATCACTGGGGCACATTTTAGAAGATATTAATAAAACATATGCATTATATATATACTTATTCTGCATTAATGAGTACAAAATATGAACTATATAATGTTTTGCCATAAATAATCATTTTGTCTTCATTATTGCAAAATGTATAAATAATTAAAAACTCTTATTTCATGGTGAGCATATTTTAATAATTTTGTATATATATATATGTATTATAACTGAAACACCCAGTAATAACATTATGGTATTTATAAAACAGATATTCTAATGCATTATGGTGCACCCAAGGACCCTAGAGCCGTCCTTGGGTGCACCTCAGCAAACCGCTTAAAATATTAATCATTACTATTATATAATAATAACAATATTATTTTTAAAGCTATTTTTATATTGCCTATTTAATCAATTTCCTTCAATTATAATTTCCGCGCATATTGTTTCTTTATACTCTATAATAATACATATTATATTTATACAAAAAAAAATCTATAAAAATGGTATATCCACACAATTGTATTTTTTAAATCAAACAGTTGAAAGACGTTAAATATATTATAAAATTATATATTTATTGATAAAGTATGTACAATTTTTGTATTACGCCTTAATGCAAATTATATGTACAATTGACATCTGTGATTTATACACTGAAGTACTTATATATAATAAAGTATGAAAGGTTCATATATGAAATAATTAAAAGTATAGTATATAGAGCATATATTACAAATCTTTAATCTCTGGTATAGCGTATAAAAATATAGTTACATGTCAATTATAAGTAATACATAATGTATATATATACATCATTGTAGTGTTTTAAGAAGCACTATTTAAAAGTATATAGAGAGAATAACAATCACTCGAAAATGTACAAACTGTAAATTTGCAATAAAGTGCATAACAGGTCTAATATAGAAACATCTGATGAATTGGTGAACATTTCATGGTGAAAAGTTGGGGGAAAAACAACTATATAAATATAATATAATTACAAACATACTTCATAATATTATTACAAACATCCTTCATAATATTATTATAAAAAACGAATGGCAATTCTATACATGACACAGTGAAATGAGACAAAAAGTAAGATAGAGGGGGCTGTACACTCTACAATCTGCCCTAATAAGCGCCAAGTTCCGTCCCCCAATGCCGATAGGGCTTCATACCCATGTGATGCGAACTCTGGAACAACGCCGACGCCGGTCCCGTCTGATGGTGCGGATGCGGTGGATACCCGGTTGTCGTCATTCCCCCCGCTGACCCCCCGCCGATACCCATGGAGGAGAAGGCGGCATGAGTGGGCAGCAGGCCGGAACACGGCATCGACGGGTGGGGCAGACTCATCCCTCCCACCGGGTTCGAGTTCAGAGGCGATCCGTTGTTGGCTGCTGCTGCCGCCGCTGCAGCGGCAGACGTCAGACGGAAACTGGACGACAGGAAGCCGCCGCCACCGCTACCCTCCCCGCTGCTCCCGCCACCGCCGGCGGGGCTGGACGTGATGCCCGGGTTACCGCCGGCGGATCCCATGTGCTGCGAGTAGCCCGGCTGTCCACCGGTGAACAACGAGTCGGCCGGAGAGGTGGTATGAAATGCGCCGCCACCGCTGGCCGAGCTCTGCGACGGATAGCCGCACGGCAGGCCGGTCGACAGGGGAACAACAGCGGCCGTAGGCGGGCTGGACCAGGGATTCCCACTGCCGTAGGCGGGCTGGACGGTGGCGGCTGCCTGGATGTTTGCCCCGGAGCAGAGTGATCGGGTTTTGGCCTCGGCGTCGCGCTGGTGGCTGTAGTACTGGAGGTGGCTGAGTAGGCGCACGCGTAGAGGGTCGTGCATGTCGAGGCCCTCCACGGAGACGAGGTACCGGGCCACCTCGGCGGCGCATTCACGGAACCCAATACTCCGATAGTCCATGGCCAGGTTGCTGGTGTCTTGATAACCATAGCCTGAAATAGATGAGAATGGAGATTACAACATGACGTTTCTATCGTTTATAGTAAAAAATAAACTGTACTATTATAACATATATCATTCCAATAATAAATTAATATTTCAAATAAACACATTATCGTATACATATACTAGTATAATATATATATATATCATATATAAAATTGATAAGCACCTATACTGTTTAGATATATATATAGAATTAATTAATTAAAAACAATAATTAAAAAACGATGATTAAAATGTTCACTTATAATTTTATAGGCGTTTATAAACTATATCTTATATTCGTTGTGGGGCACGTGATTTCAATATAATCTTATATTATATATAATGAATAACAAATCTATGCAGAGTATAATTAATATATAATGAAGTTTTCATGGTTGAGTAATTGGCCAAGTTTGTCAAGAAAAGGAAATACCTTTGATTTCATGGTGAATTAACACTTAGCGGTTACGATCGAGCATAGCTTTGTTGCAAAATTGAAGGACCATCTTGTTAGCTTGGATCTTAATAGTGTATAAGTTGTCTAAGATACTATACAAGGCGGTAATATCCATGGAGCTAATTTGGTTATATCATCTATATTATGCTTTACATATATATGTATATATCATTATATAGTCATTAGATAGTGCGTCTGTATATAGCCAAAGGGATATTATATAATATTCGATAATAATCAGTGCGCATATAATTCATTCAATTTATATACTTGAAGAAATACATTTCAGTTTGACGATATATACCGGTACACCTGCTGCATTATAATTTCAAAAAACTGTATTATTTAAGACTTTTGATAGAATTTTTTTTTTATTTTAAACATGCTTGTATACAATATATAGAGTAAATATTTATCCACTTTTTTAACGAAAATTGATCACACTGCCTATATTTTTTCAGTAGCTGAAATGTAATGATTTCGTCCAAACTGATACTATTATATAACGGTAACTTTTAGTCTATATGCGTGTATATTAATTATATAGTTTGTCTGTTTACTATTTTACATGGTTAATAAATTCCTTCATGTATTTCTGCAAAAAGAAGAAAATATGCGTACGCTCCTATATATATATATACATTAATGGATACAGTTTCTTATATATATAATATAAACCAAGAGAGTGCAATCTGTATCACAATGTATCAATATATAGCTGTTCACTATAATAATGTATAAAAAAACGTGAACACATATTATTTAGGAAATTCACTAAAATCGCAATAAAAACTTTATAATTCTTAACAGGGAGCTTACATATTTATTTACTAATTCACAACAGTATACATTGGTATAATACATGTATCTGTATTATATAAAACTCATATTGCAGTCTATGATGTAAAAATATATAACTATTTTCAGGGCTAGTTAGTATTTTCGAAATGTTCTTCTTTTGTATATATATATATATATGATATAATGGTCTGCGAGTTGGCCTTATCTAATATATAGGAGGACTATTTCTTTTTTTCTTTAATTTATGTTATCTTATAAATTTACCTTTGTGTTGCACTGTCTTCAGATGGTCCACGGTCATTTGCAGAATTTCCGCTTTTTCCAACTTGGCTGATCCCTAAAATTAAATTAAAAATAGGCATTAATATAACAGTATATAATATAATATGATCTGATAATTGGACAGAGCAAGTTAAGTCAGCAATAACATGAATTTTGCGATATTTCACTTTATAAATACTTATATAGTATACATATATTAGAACCCTGCCCAAATTAGAAGCACATATATATATATATGCATGCGCTTAAAACACAATTATTAACTTATATTAAAGGGAGAGAAACACACTGCAGGGATAAACCGAGGGACAAGATAATCATATAAAAATGAAGAAAGTTACAAAATGCAAGAACCATTATATTATACCATTATTATACCATTATTATACCATTATTATACCATTATATTATACCATGAACGCATTAAGCTGCATCGGCATTCAACTTACGTGTGTATTTTTGATACTTATAACTTGTGAAAATTACAAAAAGGCTGCAACGCTCGATTATATAGTCTTTGCACGCGCGTGTCTATATAAACTAATATAACCTTGCACAAATATATAATAGGTGCGACATATTTTGATGGTCACTATGTTTGCAGTGCTCATATACACATACATGACTGTGCGCTGTTGGGAAATATTGAAGTAACATATGGATAAATATAATAACACACACTTTTCCGTGGTCTAACTGACTGATGTCAACATGGTAAAGGTGTTATACGCTTTAACTGTTATATTATCTATATATTATCTATACATAACTACGAACATGTAAGCATGCGGTGGTCAAACAAAAGTATTCAATTTCTTTTATATAGATAGATGTTATACAATATATTAATTAACGTTAAAATATAAATATTGTACCTGTTTTTCATATGCTGAAGGTACAAGACGCTTTAGTTCGATCAGACTGTTGTTTATCCTATCTCGACGTCTTTTCTCAATGATCTGTAATGCAGGAACACCAAAAGAGACATAATTATAAATCACTTCAAATGTTAAGCAAATACTTGATCTATTATACGAGTATAGTATAAAGAAACATTCTATATATATTATGAAAGCCACAGTTATAACTTAGATATCTATATATTATATAAAACTTACACCGCGTCTTTTTTTGCGATCCACTCTTGAGCCATGGACGGGCGATCTGAAAGATTTGAATAAATAAAATGTGTATCAATATATCATGGGGTGCTAATATATGTGAAAATAGCTTTGTTGTTATATATTACATGGCAGTAACCGCACTCTCGCGTTCTATATGGGAAATGCAGATGAAAAGTTTAGTTAACTAATTATGCAAAGTCATCTGAAAAGAATGATTGTAATCAGTAATGGAATTTTTGTTGGTGAACAAGTGATGTTATGACTCATGTGAATTAAGCTATTAACTGCTTCATTTCATGCGGACATGTTATAATACAGGCAATACGCTCACAACTTTCACACAAAGAGGTGCCGGGGATTGTAAACGTATAAAATCTCAAACTTTTATAACCACTGACTCCTATACATTATATATGGCATGACTATCATAGTTGTGTGATTAATCTTTTTTTCTTGAGAGACAAAAACAATGTTAAACCACTTTACCAATATTGTCTATATATTATCTTCTATAAATATATATCAGTGCAGAATGACTTCGTAAACGAGAAACGGATATTAATGTGGCAATCTCGAGGACAACACAGACAAAGGTTTTTTTTAACTTCATGTGACTAACTATATACCAATTAAGTTATACACATTTTACACAAATATTTTATTAAGCTGTAATGTTGCATTGTTAATGAATGTCTAAGTTTAAACATAATATATTATGCATTGTATGAATGATATTGATAAATAGTGTGTATTTCAAAACTGAATTTCTCTATTAATCACTACAAATATAATATAGAATAATCTTTAAATCCAATTTCATCATTAAAAATACTTACTATATATATTACATACAATCTATTTTTTATAGAATATAGTATAATATAACTGCATGTTGTTATTATTGATTACAAATATAAAATATATGTGCAGCATGTGTTACCTTGAATGATCATCGAGCAAATCGTCACACTCCGAGTCACTCGAGTCAGCCCGCTTCAACTTGGAACTTTGAATTACCATCTTTGCAATGGCAGTACGGGTAGTTGATATAGTATTTGGATAGGGGCGACAGCGCTGCAAGTCTTGCACAGGGGAGGATAATATGGCAGGATGGCCGGGGGCTATACCGGATACACTTGCTAATTGCTTAAAGACAAAAGACGCGACAACGGCCGGAACTTGGAAGCGTTGGGCTAGCACACGTCGGACCGTGGGTCGAGCTGCGGGCAGTTGAATGGCGCACGGATGTCAGAACGTCGCCTATAACCGGGACGATGCAGAACAGCGCGTCTGGCTTCCTGTCTTCGGGTCGCTCATTGGCTGCGGAGGGGACGGGAAGGGGGTGGGAGGCGATGATTTTGGGTGCACGTGTGGCACGTGCTGGTGGCTGGCTCAACTTGACGTCTTGGCCAATCACTGCTGGCTATTACTGGAGAGCAGAGTAGAAGGGGAGCGTATGCGGGAGGATGCGGGAGCGTCGGGAGCATGCTGCAGCAGTGATGCGTCCGAAGATTAACGGAGGCTGCGGGCTTTTCACCCCCAAGTTTTCTCTTGCCCGAATCTTTCTTCCATCAAAGAGCATTGCCTGAAAAAAGATGTGATATATGCGTATTATATATATATATATATAATGACCTATTCATTTATCCTGCCATTGGAAAATTTGACATGAGACATGAGTCTGTATTTTTGCAGATTGATGACCTTTTGGTTAATTGACGCAACCTTATACAAATTAAATAATGAGATTTATGGATAATCATTTTACGATGTCGTGTTCTATACCACTGAAAAATTCTCGATTCATTATTTTGTTGGATCATGATACAAAATTGATTCAAATTATTTAGTAAAACAATCGCAACTTTAAAACTGAGTTAAATATTATATCATCCAGATATTTATACAATATATATATATATACCAAAAAAAATTGTTCTTCAAGATTAATTTAATTAATTAATTTATTTATTATGAATTATTTAATTAATTCAAGTTAAAGTTGTTCAATTTGACAATTTAACAAAGCAAACCAAGTTTATATAATATATTGTATACATTTATACTATCAGTATAGTTTTATATTCTACGTTTAATTATATATGTACTATAATACATAGACTGTTTTAGCATTATAAATTAATATATAAAAATAAAGAGTAAGTTTAATGTCTTTAATGAAAAAGTAAAGTATTTTACGAATTTCACAGCATATTCTGTTAATTTAGTTATATTATAAGACATGTGTTATATATACGCATATAATACATAACAGTGAAAATAACAATGCATTGATTCTAAAACTATAAAACATCGGCGTATAGCAAGCTGTCCGGCTTTGGTCGGACTTGCCCTTGTTTGTTATGATCCTTTTTCGAAGTTCAGAATTAATGGTTAAAATAGTATTTAAAAATATAAGGGCTTTTTCCAAAATATACTCGGACCCTTCTGGGGTTACTTGTAAACGGATGACCTCTTCAAATCAAATATATTTCTCAATAAGTTCAATAAATGTGAAACCTCATCAATCTGGAAAACGCTAACTTCTTCACTGATGACACTGACGATTAACCACTTCAGCCGGTGTCACGTATAGATGACATGGATCAATCGGAGAATCAATCATATTCCACATGAGTGTAGCAACATTCGATCGCAAAATTAAAATTTAAAACTTAAACTTCGTTTTATTAAAACAGCAACTTCCCCTGAAACACTTTGAAAATCCAGTGTGACATATCCGTCCCGTGATCAAAAGATAGTGACAGTATTAATCAAAGAATTTCTAGAAATTTTGTACAAATTTATCTTTAAAATATTATATTAAAATTTGATACTACTGATAATTGATTTAAGTAGCACATAATTAACTAACGTATAAATAAAAATACATATTCAACACCGTTATGAATAAGCATACTATATATGTATACTATAAGCAATTTTTTTTATATAACGGGGTTATCTGATACTTATCTATCGATTCTAAATTATAAAAGAGAATGTGTTAGACAATAAATATATATGGAACAAAACAATTTAATTGTAAAATTTTAAAACGTCTAAATTATTTTCAAATGTCAAAATTTAAAAGTTTCAAATATTAAATATTATTTTTCATGACAACTCTTTAGATAATAGAAATATCATAAAATATTATAATGAACAATTTTAACTTTTTCTCTCATCTATCTTACAACTTTAAATGTTATAATGAAAATATATTGTAGTAACTGATATTTTCTGATATTTCGTTTTTTTATTGAAGTTATTATTCTATTTAAAACAAAAATATCTGCAACGGTTATGATTACTTATATAATACAAAGACTTTAAAGAAAGAGAAAATAGCAATATGTGGAAATTCATTAGTTATACCATCTATACCAATTAGTACCATCTATACCAATTAGTACCATCTATACCAATTAGTACCATATATACCAATTAGTACCATCTATACCAATTAGTACCATCTATACCAATTAGTACCATCTATACCAATTAGTACCATCTATACCAATTAGTACCATCT
>JAUZND010005166.1:0-11335 GCA_034780555.1 Coelogynopora nodosa
CATTAAATAAAAAACTCATAAATATTTATGTTTATTATATTATTTAATCATATCATTAATAGTTATAAATATGTATACTAAAAAAAAATCTGTACTAAATTGTATTACAAATATTATATTTAAAAATATAGACATAAACATTTATTAAATATATTTCATTAAATATAATTGATTTTAACTAATTTAAAATAGATTAGATAAAATAAGCATTAAACTTTTAACTTTATAATTATTTTAGATTACATATTTTTGCCATATTTATTAAAAAAATATAATTTAATAATTTTAATAAAAATTAAATTATTTTGAAATACAATTATTTAATATCATTAAAATATATATTTATACTGTAAAAAGCAATATTATATATATATATATATAATAAATATATAATAAATATAAATAAATAGGCTATATAATATAACAAATTAATGATCTTTTGTATAAGGTATATAACAATATTTATAATATATATTCTACTAAAACTATTATCAATATTAAAATTATTAACTAAATATATTTAAAATTATAAGTTATTTTAATATACTTAATGGATAATTTCTAATTAGGATTTTAATCTAATCTCTAATTATTAATTAGGTAATTAATAAATTATTAATATTATTAATAATATTTTAATAATTATGCAGTGTCTATATTACATATCCTAAGCATATGGTACCACGGAATAATAATTAATAAATTTACTTATATATAATATATATATGTAGGTAACATTTATTCAAGATTCAAAACCAGATTTAAATGAAGAACTATACCACCTACAGAGATGTACTATATATCAAAATGACTGCCTTTAAAAGTTATTAACCCATTTTTTAACAGAATAAAAAAATATTATTTCTCAATTTATTTCATAATTATTTCGTAAAATGTTAAACTTATAATTATTTACAATGTAAATGTATCCAGAGCCATATTCCAATGGAGAACTGCACAACCTACAGAGACTCTGTCAGAGTCATACTATAAATTAGTATAGCAAGTCCATGACCATTGAAAGCGGCAGTGGTTGAACGTTTTAATCGAACTTTGAAGGATCATATATGTCAAAATGATTGCCTTTGCTTTAAGTTTAACACATATTAAAACAATATTTTTCCATTCTGTTAAAAATGGGTTAATAACTTTTAAAGGCAGTCATTTTGTCATATATTACATCCCTGTAACCTACAGAGACATAACATATGTCAAAATGACCACCTGTACTGTAGGTAGAGTGTAGGTGGTGTAGTTTTCCATGGCATTTGAATCTGGAATAAATGCATTTATTTCATATGTCTAATATGCCATGTCATAATATGATTCTATGTTTAAAAGTAGTGTACTATTTGTATACTTGTTGGCGAAGCACCTTTATTTAGACTGCATTTAATAATTATACCATTTTGAGACTATATTTTTTATATATTTATATATTATATCCAATAATATAAAAAGATGTAAAGCCATTACGCCATATAAACTTTTGAATTGGAAATAATACAGTTAATATAAACTTGGTATATAAACAGAATAAACATACCTTTTTAACTTTTCTAATTAAACTTGTAAACGATCGAAAAATTGAACCAAATGAAATTTGCCGCTTACGCTAAAACTGAAATAAACAAAAATATATAGCAACCGCAATAAATAATAAAATGAAATTATATATTTTCAAGAAACCGTTTGATATTTAATTTTTTAGATAACTGTTTAAACCAATTTTATTGTATTTATAGATAAATAGATAATTGTATTACATTATTGATTCAAATATAAAAGTAACACTCTTGAATAAATGCTCGATTAGTATTCTGGGATTTCTGTATTGACAGTATAATCCTGAATGAATATAGAATAAAATCCATTAATTATATATTCTTCAATAATCCTGTAATCGGTATAATATGTGTTTATAATCTTTATTAGTTACAAAATTATTCGTACCCTAACTGTTTTTACTTGGAAAACAGTTTTAACAATATAATAATTATATTTTAGTGTATTAACACATGTAACAATTTTTAACAAATTTAGCCACTGAAAATATATACTTTTAAATACCGTCATCTAATTTATAACATAGATTACACATAGTTTTTGATTTTTTGTTTGATTTAACGTAAATTAAATTTTGTTGACCTTTACGAATAATTTCCGAATAAGCACCGTAACTAAAAAAAGTGTCGTTTTATGACGCATAAAAAAATCCATGGTACAAGTAAATTTTTTTAATCTATAAATTTTATAATTCATATATATATTAGATACCAACATTTCAAATTAAGGCATTCAATTTTAATAAAATGAATTGTCTATATAGCGATTAAAGCATATAAAATTATTCATATTGTTGTTCCACATTATATGCGGGGATTATATATATATATAATACATAATAAATGTTAACATTTTTTATTTAGGTACTATGTTCATGCTGCAACGTTGTATGAGGGTAAAGAGAGCATTCCACGTAAAATCATGTTAAACCAGTTGTTAATGAAAAATGTTATATATATATACATCTTATAATGTAAAATGGGATCACAAATCCAAAAGTTAGTTACTAGGCAACTTGTATATTTCAGTATTTAAATTCCTCGGGTTTTTTAGTATTACATAATCTTTTTCTATATTTGAGCTATGTGGTATCTGCACACTAATAATTATGGTAAATTTTAAGTAATACATATAAAGAGACAAACAAATATTTAAATAAAAAACGCGCTACATGTTACTAAAGTAAACCTATATTTCAACATTCATATATAGGCTACGCCCACTAATAAACGTAATGGCTTGGATATATAATTTAGCTAAGTGAACAAAAAGCAATATGAATTTTGTAACCCAAGGTAATGAAAAATAATTGATATAAATATGTTTTATATTATAAAATAAAAAATGTGTTCCTGTTCAGCCGATCATGGATGCATTAATGATACCTTTTTAGAGCAATAAAAATGTAGGCAAATCACAACCCAATTATTGGCATTTAATGAAAATAAAAGCTTCAGATTTTTACTATAGATCCACTATTCATTCACCAAATACCTGATGTGGTAAACATGATTATTTTTTACATGCTCACTTCACATTACCTATATCGACATAGACCCAAATTAGACTTGATTTATCAAAATGCTAAACTTAAGTGAAGCCATCCACCAAATAAAGAAGAATCGTACAAATACTTCAGAAATGTAACTATTTTAAATAGTAATATCGGACACTTCCCAGTTGAACATATCCTACAGGCTATATCTTTCAACGAAAGGATGTTTTAAATATTACTGTTCAATTAAGAATATAAAAAACAACAAATTTTAGTAAGGATGTTATGTATAACAATATTTTGGAGCCGAAATATTTAGTATATCTTACGTTTCTTACAGCAAAGAATTAGAAAATGACCTTTTTCGATAAAGTTGACATCAGTTGCAAAACAACGAAGACTCAAATTAAAAACGAATTTATTGACACCATGACATATTTCTTCTGGATAATTTATATAACTCACTCTAGTTGGAGAACAATTAGTTATTCTAGAGCAAAAAATAGACTAACACATTAAAAAACTATATTCAAGTGAATAGTATGAAAAGCAAGTGGTGACAAACTTACGTATATCAAGCATGCAAGTTAAGGAGATTATGCTAAAAAAGCATGGTAGTGAATCAATATACAACAAATACAATTGTAGCAATAATATAACATAAACAAGATAATTTTAACAAGTATGCACTGGAAAGATACAAAATAGCAGCGAGAAATAGAATAAAAGTTGTAAATGACAAAATAAAATGAAGCGATGTATTGCAAAAAGTTACATATAATTATTCAATCGTATTTAAATGATATAAAAATACACACTGTATTATAATAGAGATAACGGGACGGTAAAAAAGGATACTGTGTTTAGACAAGAGCATGCAAAATTCCTGGAAACTACCCGCCAAATAAATAATTTGTACCAAATAATGTAAAATGTTATTCAAGGGATCAAGTTTATATATTGACCAATAATAATCAAAACTACACAATAGAAGCAATATAGCATATCAAGGAATTATATACGGTTAACAAAATATTCACACAGTAAATATTTATAAATATTTATAGAACACTTTCATTTATACACGAAAAATCCCACAAAACGCAATTATGTTAACTCAACACATGTTACTCCTTAGTTAGAAATTCAAACTGAATGGCCGGTACTTGATAGAGGTTCCAACCCTTGGTGTAAAAAACAATATCACAGGGGGTCCACCTCCCAATCTCGATCATCTTACACCCTCCCTCTGTGATCTTATTATGAATGCGAACCCTGAAGCGGACATGCATCGGCAGGCCAGCAGACTTATTGAAGTCTTCAGCAGACAACCGGACGTACACTCTCATCTTATTCGGACCATCGCCCGACACGCTCATCTGCACCATCCAACCGCCCAGAGAGGCGGGAAGAAGGAAAATAGAGCCGGCGATCCCACCCTTTCCCTCGTTGATGATCGAGCGCCACTTTACGATGATCCTTTCATACGTGTCCTCGGTACGCGGCCGGAATCTCCACCTTCCACGCGGGTCGCAAAGAGTTATGCGACCAGCAGCTTCATCACTGGCTACCAGTTGGCCGTCAACCGCCATCATTTCTGTGGGCGGGAGATAAGAGAACAACTGTCGTCAATAAACAGCAAAGTTTTATTACAATTTGGGGCAGATAATATGATATCGCATTCAAGATGAGATTTTAAATTAAATTGACCTTCATACAAACATTAAAAAAAGGCATTTTTGAAAGTGAAAATGTCTTCCGCATTAGAACAAATGTCAGTGTGACACAAGCAAGATGCTTCTAATAATTAATTTGTTACTTTTTTATAAGTTTTTCGGACAGATATCGCAATAATATTTATTTTTAATGTGATAATTTACTTAATATGACGAATATGAATAATTTAAAAACAAAAAAATCTCACTTTGAGTGGCCGGTGGAAACAGGACCTCGTCTGCAAATAGAAAACGAAAGGGCACAAGATAATCGGTTGAAACCCTATTAAAGAGAATTAATTTACTCAAAATAGTTCAATGTCTACATATATTATATAGTAGAAAACTATATATTAATATGGCTACTAGAAGTAACTGCAAAGAATATTATTTTTCGGGAAATGTAGTGCAATGCACACATAATTGCGTTCACACACCAAATTCAATAATTTGTGATACACGAACTAAACATCTAAATTACGGTAAACATATTTTTTGTGAAGAGTTCACCGAGTATAGGAGTACTATAAAATACACATTACGATTGTTTAGTAATGACAATATATAACAATTTATATATTATAAGCTTACCGAAAAGTTAAAATAAAATCAATTATAAAAATAACTCGATTTTGATGTAATTCAATTAAAAGCCCACATTAGATCTTACCATAATCTTGAATCATGACATCTCTTTTGTCAGTATCGCTTTGGATGGCAACGTCTGAAAATAACAAAGTAATTTAGTCAAGAATTAGCACAGACAAATCTAAATAAAACTCGGTCTTTTGAAGGGTCAATGTGTTCGTGAATGATTAAAAAATGTTTACGGTTAGAAATGTATGATGTGCCATACTGTATAAGATATAACGAGTTTAGAGACCATCCATAAAGTACGTACGCAGACAAGGGGGGGTAGTTGAAAAGTGTACAGGTGCGTACAAGGGGTGGTGGTTGAAAGGGGGTTGAAAAGTGTACGTATGCTTTTGAAAATGTTTACCATGCCTTTTTCAATAATAATTATCCATGGTAGAATTACGTAATTTAGTACTCTAGAATGATTTAATTCGCTTATATATCTATACCATAGATATGGATTTCTTTAAGATCCACATCTATGATCTACACCATCAGAGTAAACAGTAGATAAACAAGGTATGTCTGTGCAAATTATTTGGTTTGTATTTTAGTCAGTATTTGAATTTCTATTCGGTCTGGAATTCCCAACAGGCTTAATTCTTAGACGTATGTTTATAAAGTAGCCTACATGATTATTTCAATTTCTTAGACTGCTTTTTAATAGTAATTAATAAATTCGGACGATAGTTGTAGCTCTTTAATCAAAACGAGTGAGATTTGTTATTGGCAGATATACTGATTTCATTACTTTGATTCTTTGTCACATTTATCTCCAATATTAGTCTTCTAAGGCGGCCACGAAAAGGCTTAAAATAAATTAAAATACTTGCACACTCAGTGGTGCCACAGCTACTAATGACAATAATATCGCAGGAAGTCAAAATTAGCACAGGTAAATAGAGTATACTTTTATACTGTAAAAATTAATTGATTTTACACCAAAAAATGTATAACTATATAGGTATTACTCATTAAAATAAGTTGTTAATAATTAATCAGTTAAGTTATTATTTCCCATAATATTGATTATAAAAAACACTTGTTTGATAAAATATAACATGACCATAGACATAATAATAATAAACGTTTCGTTGTTAATTATATGTATATTCTTGCTAATAAATGTTTTTCTTCTTAGGGATAGTCGAGTACTTAGAAACACGGTCCCTTCCAGACGTCTCTTGAGCTGGGCAGAATTGTGGTCAGCATTCTTAATGAGTGCATCTTCCATTGCTTTTCTTTTGATTCTAATATACTCGTCAAGGAAGGTATATTTATTTTTCTTTAGAAAACACCGTCTCATTGTCCACAGCTGATGTTAGTGTTGCCAATGATCTTTCGCAGAGCCACCTCTGCTTTCAGCCTTTTCAATAACGTCTAATTGTGTGTATACTGTATATATGTGGCCTAATAATTAAACTAATTCTAGTTCGTTCATTGGAATAAAATTGGTTACTTCCGCGTAGTATTTATAAACAATATCTTAATTGAAGGACGCTATTTCAGCTTATAACTAACAGCCCGATCATTTTACCTTCTGGACTGAAGGTAAAGACAGCACGCGCCCTTTCAAAGGACACGTGTATCTTAGCGGTATCGTCTCTGCCTTCAGTCCAGAAGGTAGTGCAATCGATTCCAAGCCCGTACTTTTAACATTAGTAAACTGACTGTACTGCCATATGAGTCTATCATATTGTTGGTTATAAGCTGAAAGATCGTCCAATTATATAGTAATACTCCGCGGAAGTAACCTGCTCTAAATAGTCTTAAGTCTCATATGTCTTAAAATAGTAGAAAATATTCTTTATTGAATATATGTTAAAATATCGCAGGGACCACTGACAATATCGCAGGGTTGAGTTAAAAGATCGCAGCTTGTGACAACACTGCTTACTAGTCTACTGCTACTATTATTGAGAACGAGCAGGGATCCCCGCATAAGAAATGCCATTTACAGAAAATATTGCCCTTCGGTAATTTTAGTTAATGATGAGTATTTAAAAATGTGCCCCCCAACTTAGAATATTGCTTCGCGGCCCCTGATGAAGACATGCCACCTGCCACAGTAATCATCATTGAGGAGTTAGCAATACCAGTTCAGAACATATTCGACCTTTTACGTAATACACCGTTCATTGACTGTTAATTGAGAGCCAGACAACTATAAACCTTTCTTACGTAACATTATTACTATTGTGACTTCAATTTTACATTTTTAGAAGATAGAAATATAATTTGATATTTATATATATGTATAAATTTTGTCATTACAATATAAATATATAATTAAAGTACCCTAATATATTTAATCATACAAGGCATATATGATATAAACATCGTTACTTAATTGCCAAAAAAGTTATCTGAAGTTATGTGTTGTACACTCCAACCAGCAGTATAGATATATTCTTATTTAATGTAAATTATATTTCAACTGCGTACGTGTATTCAATACGGGGTCAGAATTGGTATAATGACTGTGGACGTACTAAATGAATGGTCCCCAGAATGGAATGTTTAATATTAATTAAATAACAAGACAAAAATGTTACAGGTATATAGATAGATACATCACTCATAAAAAATGTTTCTATAAATTCATCGACATATACTTAACTATATAGGATTGAGTATCATAATATTATCGCGAATCTGATATTATTGTGATTATATTATAGTAATAGTTCATGTACTAACATTTTTGAGCAACAAAAAATATTGTAAAAAGTATAAAAACTTATGCCTTTTAAGAATAACGTGGTTATGAAGGTTTAATTCACAAATATTTGTTCAAGGGTGAATGGTGCAAAATACCTGTTCAAAATCATAATACAACAACTTTTACATATATATACATATACATACAGATTTAATAAAACTAAAAGGTATAAAAAATTTCGATGGTACAATATTTTTTAATTAATTGCTAAGAGTACTTCTTAAAAAACTTAAACCAAAAAACTTTTTTAAACAAAATAAAATATTATATATAAGCAAATTTACAGTTCGCATCATGGACTATCTATAGTAATGGTTGTCACAGCATAATATAGACACTATTTTTTTAAAATCAACCATAAATATTCCGTATGATTACATAATTATAACATAAAATACCAATTTTAATAAGGAAGCTTACGGATTATATTTAGACATAAAACGTCTAAAAATAAATGTATCTCATATGTAGTTCGACAATGAATTGCACCATGCAACGATTACAATGTTACTGACGTTTATGGCGTGTGTACTTACTACTAGAACAGATGGTCATGTATACACAACTCTGTATAAAACACGTACTCTGTTGAAATTAAAGTTACGAAGCAAATGTAACAACTTACCAATACTATTGAAAAACGTTTGCAGTGCAACATTAATTCCGTATGAATCTGTCTGAACACATTGAGCTATAAAAAATATATATATTTAAATCAAGTGGAATAATGTTACGTGCATAATATGTGTTATAATATCTAACAATGTACCTAAAAGATAAAACTTTCAAGACTGATGCACGCCGTATTTTTGAGTCCCTTATTTTTCTTGGTTTAGATACAGTGCGATAAAAGAGAAGACATAATTCGTAACATATGAAACTAAGTTAAAATAATCGCTCAGAACGCATGCATCTACGATTTTTCTAGGAAGATTTTAGATTTAGAACACGAGAAAATACCATTTAACACTTTCATTTTCCAAGGGAAGGTGAAATTGACTCACACGTTCTACTTTTGATATATAAGTAACTTATTTCAATTTTTTACAGTAACATATAGATTTTTTGATCATAAAAATTCTAAATTCTAATCCTAGACTTTGAATCTTCAACATTACATAAGTCTTTTCAATTTTGCGCACGGATTTATATCGTTCTGAAACAATATATACATTATTTTTTTCTGAACGCATAAATCACTCAGAAGTTTAAAAATATAATTCAATTTGATCTTCCTTTATGTACGGTGGAAATATCGCTTTTGTGAACAAGAAACGAGTCCAATATGAACAAAAGTAAAAAAAACAATGACTAGAACTAGCAATTATAGAATATGGAGAACTACGTGGCACACACAAAATACGCTAATAACTATGATTAACAATGTAATATAATACACAGAACATCAAGTTCAACAAATTACAATAACATATCAACATATCGCCAATAAATGATTTAACTGACAAAAACATTTAAAAAATCAAATTCGAAATAATTGACGGGAAAATATGTTTTAAAATTAAAATACTGCGGGTACTGTAATAATTAAAATTAAGAACAGCATATCGATTCTAATGATTCTATTGTGCAGCTGGTCAATTGTTGTCTATAGCTATCAACAATACAAATGGAAATTTTGTCATGTAATTTTGAAATGCGCATATTTATTATATATAAATTTAATTTTAACTTTTCCTAATTCAGAAAGACATCAAAGGATTTAGTATTAAAAGCTCCAGAATTATAATGTTTTTCACTTAAAGATATAAAAATCACGATATCGTCAATGTTCATCTCTCAAATGTTAAGATAAAAAGATGCAATATATGGTAAAATATAAAAGATAAAAACAATTTGACGGTAGTTAAAGTATTCGAAATTTTAAGAGAAAAACGCTATGATTCCTAAGATTTGAATACTGAACCATTTACTCCGCCGTAAATAATGAGCAGATGAAAGGTTATTACTGGTAATTCATATTTATTAAACATTTCTATGTTAACCAATAGCTTTACACCTATTGTCCTAGACAATTTGTGCCTAAAATATATGTAAAATAAAGCTTACAACGTGTTGCAACTGCACCAATAGCTTGTGGTGCAGGTTCTGAAATATTGAGAAAACATATATAATAAAATCAACAAAAAAATTTAAATATCATTACAATTTCAGTGTATAATTTAATGTATTATTGAGCAGTATACACAACAAATTCCTTGCAATTTATAAGTTTTAAAGTCGTTATCTAGTAGAAATGAATACAGTATATATAATATGTAACAGTTCGATAGGATACAATAAGTAAAGTACTTATCTGTAATAGAAATAGTTGTCTATTCATTAAACAAAACATTTATTACTTACCGGGCAACTGAGGCTCCACTCGTTCATGTCGTGGGGCAATATCTACAATTAAGTATAAATTCAATTAATATTTGACTATATATGATCAAGTCTTTATATAAGTCAATTATATTATCACTGATAAAAAACAATATATTTAAAAATTATGACCTGGAACATGAAACTGGAATGGAGCTGCTGGTGGAACGATGTGCTCTGCATGACCGAACACTGCACAGCATGCACAGTGATCTGGACGCTGAACACCTGTTACGGCAATAAGAGTCTCCACCTGGACCTGAACACGGTCTATCTTTCTAGCACACCTCTGCACATGGGTGCGTAGTTCAGCAAAATTATCAACACGATACTGTAACACGTCTATAGCAGCCATCAATCGTCCCTCAACAATATTCTGTTTCTGCCTTTGGTCCAGCATGACTGCACTGATGTTGTCTTCACGAATTTCCAGAACATCTAATCTCTGCGCCAAACCACGGTTGACAGCAACTGAAGGGTAGCAACATAAGTTGTTATAGTTAAATCATGTAAACAATAATAAAATTATTAATATTAACAGTATATATATTTTAGTTACAGATTTATTTGGATGTGAGCAAAACACAACAAGCAATGTGAAATTAACATATTTTAAGCTATCTATTATAAGATGAACACAAAAATGGGAATAGCAAGAATAACAGAAGGAAAAGATGGAGGGAACACAACATGAACAACATAACCAATACATGGTGCCCGCGCTTTTCAGCTAAGTATTTTTAAGAATTTATATCAAAATTTACTGACCAAAAAATGTATTAAATGACTAAGATAACGACTTTTATTAGAAAATTATCA